>PVKC010010653.1:0-25512 GCA_004027635.1 Crocidura indochinensis | reverse complement strand
CACTGTTGAAGGGGGTGTTCTTCACATGTCCGAAATCACAAACACATATGTAATCAAAACGCTTAAATTTAAAAAAAAGGGAAGAAAAAAAGAAAGGAAAAAAAAAATAAGGCCTCCCAATTCTTACCACAGGCTGTGTTCCTCACACGGACTGTATAGAAAAAGGAGGTACAGTAAACGCACCCTATATACACTTCAACCCAGACCCTTGCCTGGTCTGGATTGGAAATTGGGGACAAAAAAAATGGTGCCTATCAAGATGGTAAGCATATGTGTGTGTTAGGTAATAGAACCTGGAAATATTGGTAGAGGGAAGTTGACACTGGTGGTGAGATAGATGCTGGAACACTGTATGTCTAAAATTCAAGTAGGAAAAAATTTGTAAACTTGGTACTTAAATCAAAAATTTTAAAAGGTCTCTCTCATATGTGGGATGTTAAGAAACATAGTAAAGCATTAAAAATGACCAAATTTGGGGCCAGAGTGATAGCACAATGAGTAGGACATTGGCCTTTCATGTGGCCAATATAAGTTCAATCGAGCATTCCATATGTTTTCCAGTACTGCCAGGAATGATCCCTGAGCACAAAGCCAGGAGCAACCCCTGAGCATTGATGGGTGTAGCTCAAAATAAAAAAGACTAAAGTCATCAAAATGGAAATTTTGTCTATGCAATCAAGATTACATGGAAAGGACTCTCAAGACACTAGTAGAGGGAAACAGATACTCTGGTGATGGATGTGCTGTAAAATAATATGCATGAAAGTATTAACAGCATTCTAAATTCTGGATTTTTTTTTCAGGATTTACTTCAATAAATTTCAAAATTTATTTCAATAATTTTTTGTAATGAAATCAACTGAAGTCTCCATCCATAGATAATTACTGTATATACTCGAGTATAAGCTGAGTTTTTCTGGCACAAAATTTGTGCCAAACTCAGATTATACTCGTGTCTTACAGGTTATTTGATTTGGTGCGCAGGCACTGAATAAAATACACATAGTTTCCAATCATCTTCAGCCATCTGCTGGAGGGGATGGTGCTTCAGCTGAAGTCAGAAAAACTTGGCTTAGGCGACTGAACTGAACTGGATGCCATTGAACTATTTAACCCACAATATTCTGCGTTTTGTATAAGACCAACAGCAGTAATAATGATATCTGTGAACTCAGTGATGATGACAATGTCTATATTGACATCCTCACATCAGATATAGATGATGCCCTGTTTGGACATTCAGATGATGAGGATGAGGAATCCAGTTTTGAAGGATTTTAAGCTTTGTGCTTTAGCTTGATTACCTGGTAAGCTATGGTTTTCTGCACTTTAAAGTTTTGAAGTTATTGTTGATAGTTTACACTTTTCCCTTAGTAATAAATATTGAAAAGCATTTAACCTACTGATTCCTCAATTATTGTAATTGTCTTGGGTATATATTTTTATTTTTGAAATTTACCAGTGACTACTGTATTTTCCACCTCGGCTTATACTTGAGTCACTAAGTTTTACCAGTTTTTAGGATAAAATTGTGTGTGTGTGTGTGTGGGGGGGTTCAGCTTATACTCAGGTTGGCTTATACTTGAGTATATATGGTAAATAAAGATCTACATTTGCACAATGTAGATGTTGGGCCATAAGTAAGTGGGAAAAAAACCCCAAAGTTTTAGCATCCACAGATATATTGGAGGAGTTCAAGCTCTTGAAGGATCAGGAACACTTCCAAATAGGTTTTTTGAAGCTAACATCACCTTGGTACCAAAACCTGACAAAGATGTAGCAAAAAGAGAAAACAGCAGACCATTATCCATGATGAAGACAGATGCAAAGATCCTCAACAAAATTCTGGCAAAAAGAATCCAATAGTTCATCAAGGTCATACACCATGACAAGTAGATTTCATTCCAAGAATGCAAGGGTGCTCTAATATGTGTAAATTAATCAACACAAAACACCTTATCAACAAAAGGGAAAATAAAAACCATATGGTCATATCAATAGATGTCAAAAGATGTGAAGAAAGCATTACAACATCAATACATGAGAAAAACTCAACAAAATGGGAATGGAAGGACCTATTCTCAATATAGTCAAGGCCATCTACCACAAGTCATTGTCAAGTATTATTTTCAATGGAGATAAACTAAAAGCCTTTCCTCTAAAATGTGGTGCAAGATAATTCTGCCCCCCTCTCACCATTCCTATTCAATATAGTACCAGAAGCACTTGCCATAGCAATTAGGCAAGAAAATGCTATCAAGGGTGTCTAGATAGGAAAGGAAGAAATCAAGCTCTCACTTTTTGCAGATGACATGATACGATATTTAGAAAATCCTAAAAACTCTACCGAAAAACTTCTAGAAACAATAGATTTATATAGCTAAGTGGCAGGCTACAGAATTAACAAGCAAAAACAATGACCATATACACAAATTATATACAGCATAGACATTAAGAATTTCATTCATGGGGCCAGAGTGGTGGCACAAGTGGTAGGGTGTCTGCCTTGCATGCTCTAACCTAGGACAGACTGCAGTTTGATTCCCTGGTGTTCCATATGGTCCCCCAATCCAGGAGCGATTTCTGAGCGCATAGCCAGGTGTAGCTGCTGAGCTTCACCAGGTGTGGCCCAAAAAACAAAACAAACAAACAAAAAATTACATTAACATTAGTGCCACACAAACTCAAATACCTTGGAGTCAACTTAACTAAAGTGGTAAAGGACCTATACAAAGAAAACTACAAAACACTGCTTCAAAAAATAAAATAGGACATAAGGATATGGAGACACATATCCTGTTCATGGATTGGGAGATTTAACATCATTAAAATGGCAATACTCCCCCAAAGAATTGTACGATTTAATGCAATTCCTCTAAGGATACCCGTGACATTTTTCAAAGAAGTGGATCAAACACACCTGAAATTCATTTGGAACAGCAAACACCCACGAATAGCTAAAGCAACTTTTAGGAAAATAAATATGGAAGGCATGACTTTCCTCAACTTTCAATTGTATTACAAAGCAATAGTCATTAAAACAGCAAGGTATTGGAATAAAGACAGACCCTCAGATCAGTGGAATAGACTTGAGTATTCAGAGACTGTTCCTCAGATGTACAATCAATTAATATTTGATAAAGGGGCAAGAATGGAGCAAGGAAAGTCTCTTTAACGAGTGGTGTTGGGACAACTGGTCAGCCACATGCAAAAAAAGCAAACTCAGACCTCCACATAACACCATGCACAAATTCAAATCCAAATGGATTAAAGACCTTGATATCAGAGCCGGAACCATAGAAGAATACATAGGTAAAGCACTCCATGATATTGAGACTAAAGGCATCTTCGAGGAGGAAATAGCACTCTCCAAACAAGTGGAAACAGTGATGAACAAATGGGACTATATTAAACCGAGAAGCTTTTGCACTTCAGAGGTAATAATGACTAGGATACAAAGGCCACCCACAGAATGGGAAGAACTATTCACCTAATACCCATATGATAAGGGACTAGTATCTAAGATATACAAGGTACTGACAGATGTAACAACAACAACAAAATCTAACCCCATCAAAAAAAGGGGGAAAAATAAATGAAAAGACACTTCTTCAAGGAAGAAATACAGAGATGGCCAAAAGACACATGAAAAAATGCTCCTTGTCACTAATCATTAGGGAAATGCAATCAAAACAACAATGAGGTACCATCTCATGCCACAGAGAATGGCACATATCACAAAGAACATTAACAATCAATGCAGGTGGGGATGTGGGAAGAAAGGAACTCTTATTCACTACTGGTGGGAATGTCATAGAGTCAGCCTTTATGGAAAACAGTATAAAAATTCCTAAAAAATCTGGAAATTGAGCTCCCCATATGATCCAGCTATACCACTCTTAGGGATATACCTTAGGAACACAATATGAAAATGCCTTCTGCACACCTATATTCACAATATCCAGAATCTGGAAACAACCCAGATGTCCGACAACAGATGAGTGGCTAAAGAAACTGTGGTACATATGCACAATGGAATTCTATGCAGCCTTCAGGAAAAGTGAAGTTTTCCTATACATAACAATATATATTTAATATATAAAATATGTGTTTATTATAAAAAGAAATTTTCCTATACATAAATGGATATGGAAACTATTATGCTGATTAAAATAAGTCAGAGGGAGACAGACACAGAATAGTCTCACTCATCTGTGGCATTTAAGAAAAATAAAAGATAGTATTGTAATAACACCCAGAGGCATTAGAGATGAAGGTTGAATGGACTGGCCATGATATGAAACTTGCCACAAAGATTGGTGAGTTCAGTTAAAGAAATAACTACACTGACAACATCCCTGACAATGGTAGTGAGTGAGAGAAATAGAATGCCCCTCTTGAATACAGGCAGGGTATGGCAGAGGAGGGAGATGGGGGGCCATTGGTGGTGGGAATGTTGCACTGGTGAAAGGGGGTGTTCTTTTTTATTACTGAAACCCAACTACAAACATGTTTATAGTTATGATGCATAAATATATTAATTTTTAAAAACCCACCCTACATCTCTGGAATGAATCCTACTTGGTTATGATGTATAACTTTCTTGATGAGGATCCTATTTGCTATTATTTTCTTGAGAATCTTGGCATTATGTTTATCAAGAATAATAGCCTGTAACTCTCTTTTTTGTTATGTTTGGTATCAGGGTGGTATTAGCTTCATAAAAACTATTTGGGAGTGTTCCTATTTCTTCAATTATCTGGAAGAGCCTGAAAAGTATTAGCATTAAAAGATTTGAATGAATTCACTAGTGAATCTCTCTGGGCCTGGGCTTTTGTTTTTGGAAAGCCTTTTGATTATCATTTTAATTTTCTTGATAGGGATAAATCTGTTCATATATTTCACATCATCTTGGTACAAACTTGGGAGGTTATAGGAATCCAAGAATTTATCAATTTCTTCCAGGTTCTCTTATTTTGTGGCATAAAGATTCTCAGAGTAATGTGTGATTGTCCTTGGAATTTCTTCTTGTGTATGTGTTTATTTTTAAATAATATCTTTATTATTATCATGATTACAAAAATATCTATCCTTTGAATTTTTGACATGTAGTAACTTTCCATTTTCATTTCTGATTCTATGTATTAAGTTTCTCTTTCTTGTGAGTCTTTTTTTGGGGGGTTGGTCACACCCAGTGGCGCTCAGGGGTTATTCCTGGCTCTACGCTCAGAAATGACCCTGGCAGGCATGGGGAACCATATAGATGCTGGGGTTCAGACCACTATCTGTCCTGGATTGGCTGTGTGCAAGGCAAGCATCCTACCACTGTGCTATCTCTCTAGCCCTCTTGTAAGTCTTATTTTGTGAGGTTTATTTATCTTATTTTTTTCTCAAAGAACTTATTCTTACTTTTGCTGACATTTTGAATTGTTTTGTTTCCAGTTCATTTATTTCTGTTCTAAGTGTTATTATGTCTTCCTTCTGACTGCTTATTTTTGCATCATTTTGTTGGTATTTTTTCCAGTAATTTAAGCTTCCTGATTAAATATCGAAAAACTATAATTTTTCCTCTTAATATCACATTTGTTGAGCGTCACAAATTCTGATAATTTGAGTCTTCATTTTCATTTGTTTCCAGGTATCTTTTTATTTCATCTTTGACCCACTGTTGTTCAACAGTGAGCTGATTAATTTCCAGGTGATAAAGTTATTTCTCCGTGTCTGTTTGTAATTCTGTAATTTCTATTTTCAGTACATCATAATATGAGAAAATAGTTGATAGAATTTCTATCCTCTTGATTTTATGGAGGTATGTTTTATGGCCCAGCATGTGATCTCTAGGATATTGTTGCATGTACATTGGAGAAGAATGTGTATCCAATTTTCTGGAAATGAAAGTCATATATATATATATATATATATATATATATATATATATATATCTTCTTTCAAAGCCAGTATGTCCTTGGTAAGTTTTAGCCTTGTTGATATATCAAGAGGTGACAGAGTGATGTTGAAGACTCCCACTTTTATTGTTATTGATGTCTTTCTTCAAGTCTATTAGCAGTTGTTTTAAATATTTTGCTGGCCTCTCATTGGGTGCACATGTACGTTGTGATTTGTTCCTGATTTGTTCCTTGATTATTAGGAAAGACTTGTCTGTCTCTTGTAACTTTTTCAATCCTAAAGTCTATGTCAGGGGTCACAAACTCGCGGCCCGTGGGCCGTTTGCAGCCCTCCATACAACATTTTGTGGCCCTCAGTCGGCCTTCAAATATCGCAGTATTAGCTATTATTCGCTTACTGTATAATCGCAATAAAAATCACATTAGTAAGAAAAAAATGGCATTAAACATTCGCATACCCCTAGCAGTCCCGTTCGGGGTATGCAAATGTTTAATGCGATTTTTTTCTTACTAATGCGATTTTTTTTTTTTTTTTTTTGGTTTTTGGGCCACACCCAGTGACGCTCAGGGGTTACTCCTGGCTATGCACTCAGAAGTCACTCCTGGCAGGCACGGGGGACCATATGGGAACCGGGGGATCGAACCGTGGTCCGTCCTAGGCTAGCGCAGGCAAGGCAGCAGGCACCTTACCTCCTGCGCCACCTCCCGGCTCCCGCGATTTTTTATTGTGAATATTCGGTAAGTGAATAATCGTGAATACTTTGATCCTAGAGCAGACGTTATTTCTACTGCTCCTGCCCGCTGTCCCTTGCATTATCAGAGGCCTAAGGGAAAAAAGGGAGAGAAGTTTATTACAGAATTAGATTTTGTCATACCTTCATCATGACTTCATCAAAGTCTGCAGTGAAGAGAAAAATTGATGACGAGCACAGACAATTTTAGGAAAAGTGGGAGAAGCAGTATTTCTTTGTTGAGCACAGAAGCATCCCCACATGTCTTATTTGCTCAGAGAAAGTTGCAGTGCACAAGGAATACAACTTGAAACACCATTATTCAACTAAACATGCTGAGGATGTGCATAATATCAAGGAAATGAGAGAGCCAAGCGGGTTGCCAGTCTTAAAGCATGTCTAATGAGGCAACAAGATTTCTTCAAGAAAGCAACCAAAGAGAATGTTGCATCAGTCTAAGCTAGTTACATGGTTAGTGAGATGATTGCTAAGGCAGGGAAACCATTCACAGGAAAGTTTGTTTAAAAAAATGCATGTTACAGGCTGCAAGTATTATCTGTCTGGAAAAGAAAGGTCAGTTTAGCAAAATCAGCCTTTCTGACAACACTGTGGCAGAGCGCATTTCTGACATGTCAAGTGACATTTATCATCAACTGTATGAGAAAGCCAAATGTTTTGATGCATACTCAGTTGCTCTTGATGAGGGTACAGATATAACAGACATTTTGCAGCTCACAATTTATGTCCGTGGTGTTGATTGCAATTTTGAATTGACAGAGGAGCTGCTCACAATAATTCCAATGCATGGCCAGACCACCACTACTGAGATATTTTGGCATCTGTGTGATGCCATTGAGAATGCAGGTTTGCCATTGAAGAGAAGAGGTTTGTTGGAATAATAACCGATGGAGCGCCATTGATAACAGAGAGGAAAAATGGACTGGTGGCAATTGTTCAAAAAATACTTGAAGAGGAGGGTGTAGAGAAGGTCATTGCTCTTCACTGCATTATCTATCAGCAGGCCCTTTGCAGTAAATGCCTGCCATGTGACAATGTGATGTCTGTTGCTGTGAAATGCATCAACCAAATCAGATTCAGAGGCTTAAAGCACAGGAGGTTCCATGCTTTTTTAGAGGAAATGGAGTCAGAATATGGAGATGTGCTTTATTTCACTGAGGTACTTTGGCTCAGCAGGGGAAATGTCCTGAAAAGATTTTTTGAGTTGAGAGAAGAAGTGAAAGCCTTCATGGAGAAGGATGGGAATGCTGTTTCTGAGTGGAATGTCACAAATGGCTCATGGACTTAGCTTTTCTTGTTGACATCACACATAAGCTGAATGTACTAAACAAGATGTTACAAGGCCCAGGGCAGCTTATCAGTGCTGCCTATGATAACGTGAGAGCATTCTCCACAAAACTTGTGTTATGGAAATCCCAGCTCTCTCTCTCAGACAAACCTTTTCCATTTCCCAGCATGCAAGGAACTTGTGGATGCAGGCATACCATTCAGTGGTGAGAAATATGTTGATGCTATTTTTAAGCTAGAGAAGGAATTTGATCACAGATTTGCAGACTTCAAAAAGCATAGAGCCACTTTCCAAATGTTTGTGGACCCCTTTTCCTTTGATGTCCAAGATGCCCCTCCTGTGCCTCAAATTGAGCTCATTGACCTGCAATGCAACTCTGATCTCAAAGCCAAGTTCAGGGAGATTAATGGAAAAGCAGACATGCATGGGCAATTTTTGAGAGAATAGCCCCCCAGCTTCCCTGAGCTTTTCTGAATGTTCAAGAGCACCATGTGCCTTTCTGGGAGCATATATTTGTGTGAAAAGTTATTCTCCATATTGAACTTCAATAAGTCAAAGTTCAGGTCTAGACTTAATGATGATCATCTTCAAGCCATACTGAGAGTCTCAACTGCTTCCTCTCTAAAGCTAAATGTGGTTCAGATTTGTGAGAAGAAGCACTGTCAAGTCTCTGGCAGCAAGGAATAGGCAAAAGATGCCATATTCAGAAGAACTTCATGATCTTCACTCAATGTTCTATTCATGTTCAGAAGAAATAATTAAAACTGTTAATAATGACGTTTGAGGACTTTTTTTTGTGAAATCCCTTATGCGGTTCTGCCTCACCCCTACTTTGCCTCCTGTGGCCCCCGAGATAAATTGAGTTTGAGACCCCTGGTCTATGTCATCTGATATTAGTATGGTACCTCAGCCTTTTAAAAGAAGTTGTTTACTTGATTTTTGATTTTTGGGCCACACCTGGCAGTGCTCAGGGGTTACTCCTGTCTGCTCAGAAATAGCTCCTGGCAGGCACAGGGGACCATATTGAAGTTGTTTACTTGAATGAGTGTTTTCCAACTTTCAATTTTGGATGTCTACTCTATTTAGATGTATTTCTTGCAGGCATCAAATATTGGACTAAATTTTCTGATTTATTTTGCCACTTGATGTTTCTCAACGGATGCATTTAGTCATTGACATTGAGAGAAATAATTGTCTTGGGATTTAGTGTCATCTTTTTGTTAGAGTTTTGTGTGCTTTTTTAATCTGTCATGTCTTAAAGCAGAATCTTCCATTCTTCTTTTAATGTTGGTTTCCAGTCCGTAAAGTTTTTGAGTTGTTCTTTATCTATAAAGCTGTGTAGCTATCTTCAGACTTGAGTGAAGTGGTCTGGGTGAAGTAGCCTTGGCAAAGTGTTCATTTCATTGAATTTTTTTCACTAAATCCCACCACTACCTTCAGGCCTGGAGGGTTTCTTGTGATAAATCTGTCGTAAATCTTAATGATGCTTCCTTTTTTTTATTTACCTTTTTTATTTTGCTACTTTCAATATTGATCTTGCTACTTTCAATTTTCTATTTCTACCTGTGGTTTTCATCATTGTGACTAAGATGTGTTTTAGGTTGCTTTTCTTTGGGACTCTTTTTAGCTGGTACTCTTTGGGCATCCAGGAAGTGGTTGCACGAACTCTTCAATTCTGGGAACTTCCTGGCAATGATTTTTTTTTTTTTTTGGTTTTTGGTCCACACCCGGTGACGCTCAGGGGTTACTCCTGGCTATGTGCTCAGAAGTCGCTCCTGGCAGGCATGGGGGACCATATGGGAACCGGGGGATCGAACCGCGGTCCGTCCTAGGCTAGCACAGGCAAGGCAGGCACCTTACCTCCAGCGCCACTGCCCGGCCCAGGCAATGATGTTTTTGACTATTGATTTTTCATGGGAGTTTTCTTCCTGGGTCTCTGGTACTCTAATCATTCTTATGTTGCTGCTGCTGTTGTTGTTGTTGTTTTCATTACACTTATCCCAGAGCTCTATTGTCATCATTTTCTTATTTTGAATAATTTTTCCATCTTCTATTCGCTTATTTTAAGGTTGTTTTCAACATCTTCTCTTATATGAAAGGCTTATGGTGCTTATCTTTCAATTCACTGATTATGTCCTCTGAAAATGTTACTCTGCTGGTGAGGCTTTCTACTGCGTTTTTCATTTCACCTACAAGTTTTTCAGTAATGTTATTTTTGTTTGATGTTTTCTCATTTCTCGTCTCATATACTCTTGAGTCTTATTTGTGGTTCATTCAGCTCATTCCATGGTTTCTTGAGATTTTTAAACATCCGCCACATTTACTCTCTAATGCTCTTACCAAAAATACTATACAGTTGTTGGTACTAGTTGGGTCTTCAAAACTACCTTCTTCATTCTCTAAGCAGGATAGGTTTTGCATTGTTTTTTTTGTTTTGTTTTTTGTTTTTTTGTTTTTTTTGTTTTTTTTTTTTTTGGTTTTTGGGCCACACCCAATGACGCTCAGGGGTTACTCCTGGCTATGCGCTCAGAAGCTGCTCCTGGCTTGGGGGACCATATGGGAAACCGGGGGATCGAACCGAGGTCCGTCCTAGGCTGTTGCCTCACCCCTAGCGCAGGCAAGTCAGGCACCTTACCTCCAGCGCCACCGCCCTGCCCGCATTGTTTTCTTATTGTTACTTTTGCAGTGTGTTGATGTTTTTAAGTGTTGTCCTAGAACTTATCAACTAGAAGAAGTGTTTGGCCACGGATAGGAGCAAAACAGCTGTGCTCTCTTTATGGAATGGTAGTCCCACTTCTTCTGCAGGCTCCCAGCTACCCTCAAGGCCAGTGCTGGGACATGCTGGCCCTTCCTCTTCCACATTGCAAGCAGGGCTCTTCTCAGCCAAAAAGGTCTTAAATAAACACAGTCCTTACAAAGTAGGAGTGAAAGATGTTAATCTTAGAAAAACAAATGAGGAGTGATAACACAGCAGTAGGGCATTTGCCTTGCAAGCAGCCAACCTAGGATGACCTGGGTTCCCACATGGTCCCGAGTCAGGAGCGATTTCTGAGCACAGAGCCAGGAGAGTAACCCCTGAGTGCCCCGCCCCCGTTTGATCCAGCCCCACCCCCAAAATCACAAATTAATCTTAAATTAACAAGCAATCTCTGGGAGCAAATGAAATCCCCTGATACTTTATTAAGTAACACAAAAATTCTGTTTTTGTACAAAAACAAAACACAAAAGGGCTATACTTAATTTAATTTTGTACTATATTCCTCCTCTGCTGGGAAGTTTCTTTCATTTTTAGTTTCCCAAGTTTATTTTTTATTTTTATTTTTTTATTCTGAGTTGGATCTTTTAATCACTCAATATTTTTATTTTTGAAAATATTGAAGAATCTGGAAACCATGAATGAACACAGACCTCTTCCATTATTGTTTTTGCATCAGTTCTTCATATTGTATAGTTATTTGTGTATTGTGTTATTTATTACATGTACTATAACTTCCACAACCAGGGTGAAGGTAAAAAATTGGTAAAATTCATAGTAAAAATATAATGAAACATGTAATCCAATTTTTTCAGTCAGCTACTAAAAGGAAAATTTCTGATAAAGGATCTTTCTGTCCCCCCAAACTCAAAGAAAATAGATGCTATCGTGATCCAACATTTTGGGAAGTGATGTGTACAGCAGAGAAACTCACCTGGGACCTTCCTAATCCCCTGTGAATTCTTCAGAAAACACTACAGCTCATCTACTAGGGATTAAGCTACCCCAGACAGCATAGCTGTCTACTGTGCCTTGTGCATTTCTGAGAAGGTTTCTCTTCTGTTAGACCTAAGTCAGTGCCAGGTTTGTTATGAGTGATAAAAATGAGGAAATAGCGTAGAAGTGTGCCTGCTGCTATTTTGTTGTTTGATCATTCCTCTTCACTGCCCACTCATTGTCTGCTGGAACACTGGCAGGTCACAGGTGTGGGGACGACCATGTATGTGGGAGAGGAATTTAGGGAGAGGAGGTGAGTGGGCAGTCGCAGCACCGGCTCAGCCGGATGTGTGGCAGGAAGTGAGCCTTCCTCTTCCACCATCACCTGCTCCTCAGTTCACAGACCAGTCCCAGAACCTCACGTTCATCTGAGCCAGATGGCAGATTTGCCTGCACTGGGACTCTACGACAGGAGAGGAAGGTCTTTTAGGTCTGACTCCTTCTCTCCTCGAGGTCTCTCCTGATTCTCATGGGGAATGCCAAAGAACATGCTGAAGAAAACCCACACTAATTCTAAGTAATAAGAGTCATATCCCATTACTCCATCCTTTCCTTGAAGTCCAAAAACACTCAGAACCTTTATTGTTTCATGCCAAAATCTTCTCTTGGCTAATTTGTTAGGCAGTCATTATTTGCCTCCTTGATTGTGACTTCTTTGAAGGCAGAAAAAGGCACAATTCAGTATCATTTCTTCTCACCAGCCCTGAAATCTAGTACAGATCAAATAGTTTAAGTATATTGATGAAAATAGCTATTATTCTATTATAAAGAATCTTGACAGCCAGATATGTATTACTTGTGGGTTTAAATGGTTCTATACGACTTCTTTAAAAGAAAGGAAATGCAGCTTAGGTGGAAATGATGACATTCGAGCTGAGTTGAACAGGGCTCCCTATTTGTCTTCATGTCCAGTTCCAGAAGATTAGAACTGAGCAGCCAGTCTTTGAACGTAAAAAGCAGAGTGTCTGTTTTCTCAAAGGAAAATAAAGTGATTTCTAAACTGCAAGAACTTGCTCTAAGAGTCGTTCCCTACACAAACCCAATATACTTGGAAGAATATCTTTCTAAGAGGCCAACTGTTGGGATCAGCCAAAATCTCCAATAAAGGAGCCATATTGGGAAGCCATCTCCAGTCCTCTGGTGGACATAATATTGATTCTGATACCCTCTTGGAAGCAGATGGCTCTGGGAGGCGGTTATCTACTGGGTGATCAAAATTTGTGGACATTTTTATCACCAACAATGCCCAACTGTGAGGCTGATAGGTCCAAGCACTTGGTGCCAAGGAACCTGCTGCTGTTCTCTCCAGGGACATGGAAGAGGGCGTGAGTACCAGATCGGAGAACTGGCACAGTGAAGGAAGAGCGCTGGAGTCAGGCAGTGCCACACTGGGAAACGCCTACACCTCGCTGGTTGATGCCATGCCTACTAGTATCAGAGGTGTCTTGTGGTCCCAGCAGACAACATTGGCATGGGCCTGGCACACTTGCCACAAATTCCTCCCCCCCAGAGGACAAAGACTTGTGACTGACAACTGAAGCTCTCACACAGTTTAGTAGCAACCAACCCTTCTCTCACCCTGGCACCTGCAGGCGAAAACCATCATTGCCTGCAAGGGGTGGGTAAGACTCTGGGCAGGACATAGCCCATGACCCCTTCCTTTCCTCTCTCCCCAAGCAAGTCAGATCTTGGTCTTGAGGCCAGAGTCTTGCTCTGCTTTTCTGCTCTGTCTCTCCAGAATAGAGAGGGACAGAGTAGCTGACCAGCAGCAGTGTGCCCAACACACCTTTCCCCACTATGCCAGGTCTCCCCAAGACCTGGAATGTCAAATAGCTCCCCCTTTTGCGCTTAGCTTCCCATCTGCTGTGTGTCCCTCTGGGAGGAGAAGGATACAGCAGTGCGTACGTCCACAGGGGGTTGGCCTAGAACCATAGTCTCTCTCCGGACCCCAGAACTGCGATGTGCGTCCCAGCGGGGGTTGGGGGTGGGGGGTCTCTGGACCCTGTGCTTGGACCGTGCTCACTGGGGCGGGCCCTGATTGCTCCACCGGGCTCCGCAAGAACCAGACAGGGGGTGGGAAGGGAAGGAAGGAGAGTTGCGCTGTGTGCTCGATCCTGGGCTCGGGAGGTTCTTGCGGGCGCACAAGCCAAGCTCCGAAGGGGTCTCCTCCGCTGCGTCCTGCTCCTCAACACTGCGGAGTCTCTAAGCTTCACAGATTGGGCCTTTCCAGGCGCAACCCGGGAGGCTGCATGGAGGAGGAGATCTCCCCAAACTGGGCGCGCCTGCTCAGGACCCGGTTCCTGCAGCCGGTCCAGGTTCCCGGCCTGGCCTGGTCTGGCCCGGCCCCCCCGGGCCCTCCCGCGCGGCCTCGTGGGCGGAGCGGCCGCATTTAAGGCTCAGTTGGCCGGGCTGAAGGATACCAGGCTGCAGGGCACCAGGGGCCTCATCGCCTCGCACACACACACACCTGTGTGCACCCCTGTCCCTTCCTTTCTCTCTCTTGCACACTCACATACACACACACACACACACACACACATATATACATACACACATACACAGGCACATACATATTTGCAGACCTGAGAGCGCACGCACACACGCACACACACACACGAGCCACACGCTTACCCACTCACACATACATGAGGACACACACAAGGACTCAGTCACTTTCACACACATAAACTCTCCTGCGCCCACTCACCCCTACAGGCCACCGCTGTCCTCGGAGTCCACTTGCAAACGGCCAGGCGGTGCCATCAGTGTCATGGGACGGGTAAGTGAGCCTTCTGCACCCTCCCACCTGGTCCCTGCACCTTGTACCTTAAGGACTCCAGTCTTTCGGGGAAATCCAGGTATGGTAGAGCCAGATACAAGCCCACTCCCTGCTTGGAGTGAGGTCCAGGCTATCTGGGAAGAGAGGAGGTCCAGGGTGTTGATTGCCTGGAGCTGGGGTTCTGAATTCTTTGACCCCACAAACCACCCAACAACACACCTGGACCTTGCTAGGTTCTAGGTACTTGGGAGATCCTGCAGCTCCTTCCTCCGAGTCTTGTCTCCAAATTTAAGACACGACTTTGCACCTCCGAGTGGCAGGAGGGGGCTCTGGAAAAAGGGGAGCTCTGCAGAAAGCTTATCTTAGCTTCTCTTCCAGAAAACACCAGAAATTTACTCCGTGGAACTCAATGGTTCTAAAGACATAGAGAAAGCAGACAATGAGGGAGGCAAGGAGAGATACAGGGGCTTGAAAAACTGCCTCGAACTCAGGAAGCATCACCAGAAAGAAGAGAACAAGAAAGAGCTTGATCTGGTGAGTGGATTTTTATCCCTGAACCCAGTGGGACCGGCCAAATGTCATCCTTTGCTGAAAACTTGATCCTATAATCTGTCTCATAAAAAAAAAAAGTCCCTTTGGGGATTTGAAAATCTCTTTAGATGTGTTTCCTTGTTCAAAATAGGATGGTAGTATCTAAGCCCCCCTTTACAGCGACCCCTCTGGGGCTAGCCTAGTTCTGGTTGTAGGTGTTTCCTGAGAGAATTCAGGGCTCCTCTTACTTTGAAGGAATCACCAGATATTACAAGTCCCCAACTGTCCTTCCTGGTGCTTCACAGATAGAAGTATGTGGGCTTAAGGATAGTACAGAGGGTATATGGCGCTTATTTTACACAAAGCCAAATCCAAGCTTGATCCCCAGCACTCTCTATGATCCTTTGAGCCCCACCAAGAGTGACCCCTAAGCCTTGCACCAGGAATGGCCCCAAGACAACAGCAATAAAAAAGAAACAGATAGATAGGATTAAAATCAAAACCATATCTTTCTCGGTTTCTGGTATCTGTGTCCTATGAAAGTTGAATGTCATGGTGAGAATGTGAAGGAATGCAAGGCTCACACTAAGTCCCCTTCTTCTCTGATTAGTTTGTCAGCAGGAGGCTTTCCACTTCCTTTCTATAAAATAAGAAAAACGTCATTACCATCATTTGCAATAGGGAGTGGGATGACTGGAAGGACTTAGTGAAGTCATTCTTTATGTGCCATATTATTATTCTTTAGGAAGACCCAGGGCAGCACTAAAGCTGCCATCAGGGCAGGACTGTCTCTGGCTGCAGGTGGCTGTGGCTAGAGGAGAGCTTGCAGCTGAGTTAAATAGTGCCAGCAGCTCCTCAGACCGTAGAACTCTGTGGTTGTTAGAGTAGACAGCAGAGTTGGGAGTGCAATGTACTATTTCAGAATATGGCAAATTAAAAAGGCTGGGGCCCGGGAGATAGCATGGAGGCAAGGCATTTGCCTTTCATGCAAAAGGTCATCAGTTCGAATCCCGGTGCCCCACATGGTCCCCCGTGCCTGCCAGGAGCAATTTCTGAGCATGGAGCCAGGAGTAACCCCTGAGCACTGCCGGGTGTGACCCAAAAACCATAAAAAAAAATAATAATATGGCAAACTGACTGGGTTGCCTTGACTCTGGGAAACCAACAAGAGCTATGGGGTCAGAGCTCTTTATTTTGTCCGAGGTACTCCTTAAATTTTGAGAGCAAGAGTCTAGTTATTTATCCATTGATATTAAGATAGACAGTCAGAAACTGACTGGCCTCAATTCAAGACCAATTTGGCTAAGATTTAGTTTCCTATTTTCAATTATGGGAATTAAAAATAGTTCCAACCTCTTAGAGTTAAGATGATTATGGAAAACAGAGAAGCACTTAGCACAACTCTGACAGCATTCATTCTTATCTCCTATATATTGCTAGCCTTTAGGATCAAAGATATATTAATTGTTCCTTAAAATTTCTGTGTATAACACAAATATGCCTGTCTGTATTGCAAAAATTCTTTGAATATTTTATGAAAATGTACAATGTAGAAAAGTTATTTTCACAGTGTTAGTCAAATTCTTCTGCTTGCCTCCCTGCAAAGTAGAGACCATCTTTGTTTCCCTCTTGCCCCCTATGCATCCTCACATAAGCTCTTGCTCAGTGAATTCATCAGAAAAGAAAGAAGGAGAAAGAATAATTTAATGGTAGAGAACATGCATTGTATGTGCTGGCCCTGGGTTTGACATTGGCACCTCCCGCCCACCCCCCAGCTCTGTTCTTCCCTCAAACTCCAAACACCGCAGCCTGCTCAGAGATTAAGAGGGTTAGAGGGTTAGGAAGACTAGAGTGTTCCACCACTGGCCAGCAGGGTGCGCCCCATACTTTGTCCTGCCTGATACTCTTTAAACCCTCAAACAAGGATTATGTGAAGAAAAAGGATTTGGCCTGACAGAACAGGCTGGACCCATGCAACCATGGTTCTAATTGTGACTTGTTTCTTCACAAAATTCAGCATGCTGTCACAAAACTGTGTTTTTGTTCTTTGAAGTTCTAGCAATATATTTAATAAAAGGCAAAAAATGTATATTTTGCAGGGAGGAGTTTTGGGGGTTAGTTTGGTTTAATGGTTTTTGTTCCTTGCACCACACTCACTGGTGCCCAGGGATCACTTCTGATGGTGCTCAGGAGACCATATGCAGTGCCAGGAATCAAACTGGGTTAGTCACATGCCAGTATTTATGCCAGTACTATCGATTCAGCCCTCCAAAATGTATTTACTTGAACATTAAATTAATTATTAATCAAGTACAATTAATATTAATTATTAATAATAAATATGGTAACTAATATCTTAATATTGTGTATATATTCAATATACTTAATAAAGTGCATGTTTCTGATTCCAAAAGCATGTAATTTCTTGTTTCAAACAGACCTTTTTTGTGGGTTTTCTAGATGGGATAAAGGCTTTTTCTGCTCCAGAAAGTTCCTATCCTTCAGACAACAAAGGGAAAAATGAGGATTTTCCCCTCTCATCTCCTCTCCTCTCCTCTCCTCTCCTCTCCTCTCCTCTCCTCTCCTCTCCTCTCCTCAGAAAAACACTTAACAATATTTGGGATTGTTTTGGGGGTTATCCCAACACAGGAAAGGTACTAGTGGTGGAAACTGGTGAGTAAAATCCTTTACAACCATAATAAGGATATATTGACCGCAAATGACAATAAAGCCAATATTGATAAAGTCACTTTTAAATCTAGTGTTCTATGGCTAAACGAATCAATGTGACCAGGACTGGCACACTACCACAATTTATTGGCCAGGTTGTTTGCTTGGAGGGGTGGCCTACTAAGAGGAAGTAGAGACTCCCAGTGATTCTCAGTCATCAGGGTTTAGGTTCAATGTGAGCACCTAAAGTCTGGTGCTGTGGAAGGAAGGCCTTCAGTGCCAGGCACTTCTCAGACCACTCTGTGGTAAAGTTAAGGGCTCCATGTGGTGCCAGGATCAAACTTGGGTCAGGTAAATAAAGATAAGGTCAGATACAATCTCTCTATTTGACAGATTTTTTTATTTCTAAGAATCATGCTACCTGCGTCTCAAGAATCTGATAGCAGAAACCTGAATGACAGGCATGCTTGGATATACAACATGCTGGAGAGTAGATTGAAATAAAATACATTATTCTGCTCATTAAAAGAAAAGCAACAAAGTGATAAACGGCAGCTTAAATCTGAACACTTCGGGAGGGTCAGAAATTCGATGACCTTTGAATCTAAACAAATTTTGTGCATCAGAGTCCTAAGATTCTTATCTCTAAGACAATCTGACAGAAAGAACTGCTTCTTTTTCTTTTACATCTCCTGATCTTTCTCCCACAAGAGGATGTATTTTAGAATGATCTAATTCACTCTCCCTCCCCCCTTTTCTTTTGCCCAACTTCAGGATGACCACAGACTCAGCAACAAGGAATTGGAAACAAAATACAGTACAAATATTACTACGGTAAGTCAGTAGGAAGATAACAGTTGGGAGGAGGATGACTGTGGAGGAGGCACCGGCTGTGTGTGGAAACATAGATACCGATTAAGGAGTGGATTTCGCAGCATATTGACAATAGCAGCTGGCACCATATGGCTTCCAGGCAGAGAAGACTGAGTAGTCTTCTACTGTGTCTCTAGTCACCCTTTATCTGAGCCTAAACAGTCCATGATAGTGAATAATTATTTTCTTTTGGTCTTTAAGGTCACACCCAGCAATGCTTCAGGATTACTTTAGTGATACCAGCATTCCTGAAAGCAAAGCATGCACAACTGTCCTACCAGCCCTCTCCCTGGCCTCAGACAATGCCTTTCACTGTGAAGACAGAGAAGCTCTGAAGTTTGAGGGCAGATTTGGAGGTTTCCTCACTTCCTTGATTAGAAGTTGTTCTTAATACCTAGTCCATGATGTATAATGATCTTGGAAAGAAAAGGGAAATCAGGGCACAGAATAAATCAGAACCCTGCATGTCAGGGCCAGAGAGATAGTTCAGGGGCTAAAGCTTTTGTATGGCAGCCAGTTGACATGAGTTTGATCTCCAACACCATATATGATCCTTTGAGCACCGCGAGAAGTTAAGTCCTGATCCCCACCATGTATGGTTCAACTATCCCACCTCAAAAATGCTGCTTTCTTCTATAAAGTCAATCTCAAATTTTAAGAGTTGACTTCTTGACATCAGAATATCTGTACATAGTGAATTATCAATGATAGAAACAGAGAAAAGCAGGCATCCTGGATCTTAGGAGTAATATATTAGAGGTAAAATAGACACATAAAAAGTTCCAGAACTATCCTTCTGTGCAAAGAGAAATGCAAACAATGTTCTGAAAGACTATCTGCCTTAAGGGACTGGAGACTCCCTGGAAATGCAGGGTTTGAATTAGGGCATTGAAGGGTGATTCGGATTCATGATGCTCAAGATTCAGGAGCAAGATGTTAGGACAGTATGCACTAGGAAGAAAGTAGAGCTATGTGACTAGCTCTCTGGAGAAGGGTGAAAGAGAAACAGGTTGGGATACTTGGATCTAATTTCAAGTATGAGTGTTTATGTGTATGTAGACCTTCCTACCAACGAGCAATTTTCAGATACCATCAGAGGATACAAGAAGTCAATTCATTTTAGCTCAATTCTAGAATATACCCAGAGAAGGTTTTAGATTACACATAGTAAAAGACCAGTCTATAAAACCACTCTCCCTTTCAAGAAATTAGGAGAAGCCATTGGAAATGCATAAGGATTAATATATGTAAGGGTACAAAACTTCTGTGCCCTCTTTAGTTATGTCAGATATCCCAAATCTTCACATTTCACATGTAAAACTCTCCAAGTCTCTCCTTTTAATGTCTAGGAAAGTTCTGTTACATTGGCATGGCTGATTAACTTCCAGATAAAAAGACTGTCACCTCTAGTCCCTATCTTCTCCCTTGAAATAGAACAAGAATGAAATTATGATCACAAAACTGATTCCCATCATAACATGCCCCCAAAGTTACCTGATTGACATAAAATATACCTCTTTAACTTTTAGGGAGACATAAGCCACAAATTATGGATAAAGACCAAATTATATATTTCTTGGATACCATAATATTGCAGGAATAAAAAGGGCAAAATGTTGGTAATACTGATGATACTGTTACTTTTTTATCACAAAAATTAAGGATCAATGACTATAGTTCTTATGAGGGGTGCAAGTTTTTGAGAAGGTAGCAATTTGATAAGCTTGATCTTCAAAGGCACTAATTCTAGTAAATGGACGTGTCCAGAAAAAAATTAGAATTTATTAAAGATTGAAACAGGAGAGCAACAGCAATATGGGGAAGTGAGAAGATTAACTCAATAGTAGGTATTTGCCAACTCATAGTTTGAGTAAATTCTATATACTAAGGTATGAGATATAGACAAGTGATGAATGGGCACAAGAGGATGAGGAAATATATTTTATTTTAAATCATGCTATTTAAATGTCTCTGGAACATATTTGATGATCAATGACCTTTGGTACCAGGCCCAAACAGTTGTATGATCACTAAGTAGTAAACTAGACACAGAAGGGACCAGGGGATGAGGGGGGGAAAGAGGGGATGCAGGATGGGAAATGGGGGGGGGGGGAGGAAGGACAACTTTGGGGATGGAAATTCCTCTGATTCAATATTAATATCTACCTAAAATATTATTGTGAAATATATATAAGACACTTTGGTACAATAAAAATATTATCAGTGACCTTTGAGAAACATGAATATGGGACTCTGAAAAAGAAATTGCAAGTGGGGATGGTTACAAATCCAAATGTTCAACTAATATTTGAGCCTCTTTCATAGAAAAAGCACAGGCCAGTGGAGATAGCAAAATGAGTAAGTTTGTGCTCTTGATTTATGTAGAATCAAAATTAGGGAAATAAGCTATGCACACAACTCTCTTTACCTAAGATGGTTTGTGAATGACAGTGTAGAACTTCATGAGAAAGGGTCTTTGTATTCTTGAGGTGGGCAGGCTTGCTTACCAGGAGAAATCAATAAGAAAGTGGTGTAATGTAGTTTGTGGGATTCAGAATTCTCCTGATGAGCACAGACTTAGAACTGACTGTGACTATATATAAAACCAGGTTTAAAGATGAGAAATTAGCCTAATCTTGAGAAGTTTCAAGACACTATTTTTTGAATAGTAAATATATTGCCATTAAGTTGGCTGTTGACTTCTGATTTTGAAAATCATTATGAGATAAGTGGCTGCTATCTTCTAATCTAACTCTAGGATATGTAAGCAAAGTATAGTTGGGTGTATCTAGCATTGGCTCTTGGGTGAAGCTTGCCTCTATCCTTTACAAGAAGGTGACTCAAAATATACATCTGTCAAAGGAGGGTGATAGTAGTAGTCTGGGATTGTTTTGAAGAATAAATGTGTAAATGTATTCTGTGTAAATGTGTAAATGTAAATGTGAATTCTGTGCACTACTCCCTGACTTCCTTCAGTTAGATGGTAACTCCTATTTATAGTCTGCTGAAATTGAATATCCATCCCCAGGAAAAGAAAGGTGTGATTCATGTTTGTTTTTGTTCTACATTTTCAGGGTCTCTCAAGCACCAAAGCCGCTGAGCGCCTGGCTCAGGATGGGCCCAATGCTCTCACCCCTCCCAAGGAGACCCCAGAAATCATCAAGTTCCTGAAGCAAATGGTTGGGGGCTTCTCTATCCTTCTGTGGATAGGAGCTATCCTGTGTTGGATTGCATATGGGATTCAATACGCCAATGATAAGTCCGCATCCCTGGACAATGTAAGGCCCTGGGGTGTCCTTAGATTTGCTCAATTAGGGATGAGGGTAGGGTGGGGAATTTAAAAAACAGTTTAAAAATAAATTAAGAACAGGGAATGGAAATATCACAAAGTGAGGTCTTTAATTTTCAGAATCTGGGCTAGAATGAAGAGTCTGCTAGTAACTGATCACAGCTTAAATCTGAGTAATTAAGTATTCTTCCCAGCAGTCAAATAGAAAAGATGTTATATTCTCTAATGTCTCAGAGACAAGATAAGAAGAACTTTTAAGAATGAAGAATATTCTTACATTCCTAAATATAAAACATTTTTTAGCTTTCTTTCCCCAAACCAATTCTTACCTTTAATATGAAGTATTTTAAAATTAATAAATATTAACCAAAACAGCACCAAGTTGGCTGGCATGGATGCTAGAGAAAGAAGGCAGATGGAAAGGACTTACAGTGTGGTACTATTGTGTTTCATTTTGTTTTGAGTTTGGTCCACACTCAGTGGTACTAAGGGGGTTACTCCTGGCTCTGCACTCAGGAATTATTCCTGCTAGGAGGATCATATAGGATGCTGGGGATTAACCCCGGGTCAGCCACATGCAAGTCAAGCACCCTACCCACTGTATTATCTCTCTGGTCTAGTGCTCTTGATGTGAAATGAGTAGAATACATAGTGGGGACAGAGGCAGATAAATGGTCACTGGAGTGGAGGAAAGACAGTTGTGAGTTCTGATCGATGGGACTAGGAAATGCCCTAAAACTGGATTGTAGGGATTAATGAAAAATCATGAAAATCTGCTTCAAATCACTGAATTCTGTACCTTCAAGAATACATTGACTTTTGCTGAAAAAGTCCACTAGGACCCAATCTCATCAGTCTGACCTTTCTGTGACTCCAATCTAAGGATCTGGCTCATTACTAAAACCCATCTCTCCTTTCCAGGTCTACCTGGGCTCAGTTCTGGCGTTAGTGGTTCTTCTTACTGGGATATTTGCTTACTATCAGGAGGCAAAAAGCACCAATATCATGGCCAGCTTCAGCAAAATGATTCCACAGGTGAGTGATCACGGACTCCCCTGGGCTCTACCTAACTTCAGGGGGGATACATCAGACATCCTTAGGCTGGGATTAAGGACTTGCTCTCCAAAGTGCCTGTTCTTAGCTAGCTGAGAAGTCTGAGTAAGTGTGGGTGAATGACCTCATCTCTCTAACTTTCCTGCTCATACTTCTTCTCTAATATTAAGATGATCATCTTGATAAGATTTAAAGAAGTGCTTAGTGAAAACAAAGTTGTGCTAATTACAACTCCTTCTATTAATGCTTGTTAGATCGTGTGGTCCTGTGGTTTTAAAACTGAAGTAGACAAGCTCAGGATTGTTTATTGTTGAGATTGGGGGGTCAATCTATGATTCTTTATATGTGATTTTGAGTTGTGGGGACTTGTGAGGGGAGCTGGGGAATGTAGACCACACCTGGCTATGTGTGCTAAGTAAGTACACCTGACAGTACTGAGAAATCCTGTGTAATGCCAGGTTTTGAACGTAAAACCAGTGCCTTGCCATTCTGTATTCTCTTCAGTCCATCTGTGATATATTTTGCTTCCATGTATCCGTCATGTGACTCCCAAATGAGGAGGAACCTTGCTCCCCTCTTTTCACAAGAGCTCACTGGTTTGCTCACTGGTCAGGTTGAAAGATTGCCTCCTTAGATGCTAAGAAGTGAGAAGTATCCTTCCCCACTTCCAAAATCTTTTCTTAACCTGAGTGAGATTATCCAGCCCTGGGATCAACCTTCCAGTGGACACCCATCCAGAACCACTGATCCTTCACTGTTCCCTTTTCTATAGGCAGGGCTATCGTTTTGCTCTATCTGTCCCTGGAAGTATATTTCTGCTTCCGAGCACATCAGATCATGCCCTTGTCCCCATATAAAATGAAAAGAAAAAGTTGTTTATGTCTCTAGGCTCCAAGTAAGAATCTTCCAATCCACTCTTTTGCTCAAGACAAATGTGGTCTTTGGCAACCTGCAACTGTAATTTGGGCTTTTGACACCTCATTCCTGTACTGTGCTTTGGAATGAGGAGAAGAGCATCCAGACCTGAGGGGTCCTCTCATTTTTCTTTTGCAGCAAGCCCTTGTCATCCGAGACTCAGAAAAGAAGACCATCCCAGCAGAGCAGCTGGTGGTAGGAGATATTGTGGAGGTCAAAGGAGGGGACCGTATCCCAGCTGACATCAGACTCCTGTCTGCTCAAGGGTGTAAGGTAAAATAAGGGTCTTCCCCAGAATCTTATTCAGAATTTGTTGTCCTTATCATGTCTCTCCTAGTCTCAATGTAAGGAGACAGGAATGCAATCCCCGATCCTGAGCTGCCTTCCCTTTTCCATCTAGGTAGATAACTCATCTCTCACTGGGGAATCTGAGCCCCAGTCCCGCTCCTGTGAGTTCACTCATGACAGCCCCCTGGAATCCAAGAATATTGGCTTCTATTCCACCACCTGCCTGGAAGGTGAGCATGATATAAGCAGACCCTCATCCATCTCACATCTATCCCCTTGGGCACCAAGTTTCTGTCTCTCTGTATCCTTTGTCAGATGCTTTCCCCAGAGATACCATGAAATCAAGTTGACTAGAGAACTGCTGTTTTGTCTTTAATTCATGTGTTAAGGTCATTTAACCGCTTGAGAGAGCTTTGCAACAGCTGTCTTTTACCTCCCAATGGAGGTCCCTAAAATAAAATGTCTCTTTCACCTGTAGGCACTGCAACTGGCATGGTCATCAAAACAGGTGACCGTACCATCATTGGGCAGATTGCCTCCCTGGCTTCAGGAGTGGGGAATGAGAAGACCCCCATTGCCATTGAGATTGAGCACTTTGTTCATATTGTGGCAGGAGTTGCCATCTCCATTGGCTTCCTCTTCTTCATCATCGCAGTGTCAATGAAGTATCGGGTCCTGGACTCCATCATCTTTCTCATTGGCATCATTGTGGCCAATGTGCCTGAGGGTCTTCTGGCCACTGTCACTGTGAGTCATGCCGCTAGGTGGCTGGTCCTCTAATCTCATCAGCACAGACCATCCTTCTCTATTGGATGGGTTCCAGACACATCTCCAACTACATCTCCAACTCATCCATCTTATCTCCAAAGCCAAACTCCCTCCTCCTCAGGGACAGACACAGGACATTACAATAGACCATCTCTCAGACAAAAATGAATTTCAACATTTGAATGCAAGAGCCTTGAAAACTTTTCACTTTTATAAGGCCTATCTACAAATCACATGTAATGTTGCTCCTTAAGATAAACTGCAGCAAAGCCAGAGTGATAGTACAGCTGGTAGGGTGCTTTTCTTGCATGCAGCTGACCCTAATTCAAGCCCAGGCATCTTATATGAACTCCTGAGCACAGAGTCAGGAGTAATCCCTGAGCACAGCCTGGTTCGGCTCTCAAACAAAAATGTAAATTAATATAAATTACAACAATCATCTATAACTTGGGTAGGTAGCTTGAGACACTCCTCAAATTTACATATTTCTGCAAAAGAAAAAATAAAATTTCTTGGCCATTTCTTCCACTCAGGACTTAAGCAATTGTTCACATCTTTTGCCCTTTCTATTCTTCCCCACCCTTTCACACACACACACACACACACACACACACACACACACACACACACACACACACACACACACACACAC
>PVKC010010652.1:5402-25616 GCA_004027635.1 Crocidura indochinensis | reverse complement strand
CCCCCCCCCCACGCACACACACATGGCAGAGAGAAAATAGAGCAAATGGCACACTGAATAGGGCAGGGTGTTAATCCTGGGACAGAAGCAGACACATAGGGTCTCCACATTGGAAGTACCCCATCTCGTCTACAAGGCTAATGGCTTTCCCCTACTTCAGGCAGTCTCTTCCCATATACTAAGACCCTCATCTGAAGGATGTTTGCCAGTAGTGCAGAGGATCCCCCTTCGACTCCTGCCTTTTATTAGCTCCTGCCTCTCTAGCCTGGTTTCTGTAGGAATAGAGCTGTCTGCCAGACATCCTCTCCTAGTTCTCTGTCCCTCAAAACTAATCTCAGAGCAAGGACCTTTGATACAGTCAAGGATTTTGAATTTTGAAACCTCACCATGCTCCTGGAGTCACACCCTGGAAATAGTGCGAAATTGTATTTTCAGAACTTTGGGTCTACCCAGGGTTCCCATCCTTTCCCTCTAAGGCTGGACTTAGGAACCAAGAGGCATCTCTCAAGATCCTAGTTCCACACAAGACCAGCCCATCACTCATTTAAACCAGATTTCTCTGGCCTCTGGGTAAAATCTTGCAGCCTCTAAGCAAATATGCCCACCCCAAGCTGTACACCATCATGAATGCAGCTTAAGAGGCCTTCAGCTTCCTTTTAGGACCCTTTAACATGCAGGCCAGAATGAGGTATTTCTTACCCACTTTGCTGGGAGCTGAGCACAGACAGGGTGGAAATGAAGCCAGTTTAACTCTGGAGTTAAGGCCATTAGATTGAAAGAAGAGCGTGATCAAAGAAGACACTCAGCTCTTCTGCTTGCAGCTGTGTGGCCTCAGGCAAATCACTCTGTTTTTCTGGTCCCTGGTCTCTAGGGTTAGATGGTCATTTCTTTCCTGAACATTGGTACCTCTGCTAGCGGATTAATCTCTTTATTAGTTGTAAAATAACAAGTGAAGATGCTTGAAATATCAGGGCAGGGTGTTGAAAAAGTGGATGCTTGAGGAACTGGTGGAAATTGGTGTCAGACCAAACACCCCCTCTCACTTTGCCGAGGCTTGGACTGAGCAGCATGTTCTCAGGGGTAGCAAGATCAGGACTTGCAATTTGTGGCGTTGCATTGCCCGTTCAGGCACTGACAGTTGGAAAACTAGGACAAAACAAAGGATGCTGCTGGAACCTCCTACCTCCTTTTCCTCCAGTTGACTGGGAGGTAGGGAGGGTGAGAGAGAGAGAGACAGAGAGAGAGACAGAGAGAGAGTGTGTGTGTGTGAGAGAGAGAGAGACAGAGAGAGCACTCTACGTGAAGTATTCCTTAAGAGATGCAAACATGACATTTCCCTAGCTCCAATCTGTCCCCACCATACTCTCCACACCCTGAGATGAAAGTGTGATACTGTGGCACCAACAGCCTGTGTTCAGTCAGGAAGAATGTGGATAAAATGGAGTGAGTTCAGGATCAGGAATGGAGAGAGGAGACAATCGTAAGTATGTGAGAAAGACAAAGGAGAGCTCCCTCTGAGGTGGTTTGGAAAAAAGAATATTCTAGAACAGTGGGGCAATGCTATTCTGGAGGGTTTGCTCAGAAAGTCACTGAGTGGCAAGTTGGAATACATCTGGGGTGGACAAAGAAGGTAGGAGGCAGACACTCTTTGAATCAGCAACAGGCGCAGACACATTTCCCTCATGTTCCCTTCTCCGACCTCAACCTCTGTCTATAAATAAACCCTAAATAAGCTTTTCTCTATTTTTCTAAATAAGAAGTTCTTGTCCCCTTTCCATTCACCAAAGTTGCAGGGAAGCCTTCCCATCCTCTATTCAACCCAAATCTGGGGGTTAGCACCCTTAGGATCAGCTTGGGGTTGCAATTATCTGAACCTCTATTCACAGCCCTGCTCCAAGATAGAAGTAGTAGCGGCCAATATTTGACTTTCCATGTTCCTAGAACTATTTTTTAAAGTTTCACATATCCATTCTCAATCACCATAACCCTGAGATATAAAGATGATATTTACTTCAGTTTTATAGATTGAGAGATTGAGGTTCAGAGTAGTTGAGAAGCTTTCCCATTATCAGATGCTAGGAAGTAGGAGAGTCTGGCTGGGAGACCAATATTTTTTTCTCTTCACCACTCTTCACAGAAAAAGTAATCAGGGTTACCTAGCTATTTATCTGACTCATGTTTCTCTGAAGGTAGTAGACTCTAGTCTAGGTTGAGAGCAAGTAGTGTCTAAAACCTGGGATAGAGAAAGTCTCATTAACCAGCCTTAAGAGTATAATTGGGGACCAGTTTTCTCCATTCCCTTTGAGGATTTTCTGCAGAAGTATTACTTACCCATCCACCCTATCTACTCAATTACATATCCATCCATCCCATTCAAATCTATCCATCCATACATACATACATCCATTCATCCTCCAAAATACCTATCCATCAATCTGGAAATGAACATCTAAAATGTCTCAGAAACAGTGTCAGGATACTGAAACACAACGACATGCAGGAAAAGTCATTGTGGAGATTATATTTTAGGAGTGGAAGAAAAAAATAATTTCTATATCTATCCATCCATTTACATACACATCCATCCACCAACTTATTCACCCATCCATCCATCCATCCATCCATCCATTCATCCATCCATCCATCCATCCATCCATCCATCCATCCATCCATCCATCCATCCATCCATCCATCCATCCATCCATCCATCCATCCATCCATTGTATGACATGTTAAAAGGTTGAACACCGGGGCCCGGGAGATAGCATGGAGGTAAGGCGTTTGCCTTTCATGCAAAAGGTCATCGGCTCGAATCCCGGTGCCCCATATGGTCCCCCGTGCCTGTCAGGAGCAATTTCTGAGCATGGAGCCAGGAGTAACCCCTGAGTGCTGCTGGGTGTGACCCAAAAACCAAAAAAAAAAGGTTGAACACCAAAATATGTAGAGTTGCACTGCAAATTGTATGCTCATGTCTCCCTAAAATTTAGATTATGGAGACCTAATACCCAAGTAACAGCATTCAGAAGTGAGTAGGAGGTAAACAGAAAGGAAAACAGTGAGGTAGCTAGTGCTCTACTAACAAAAAGATTGGCTTTTAATCTGGTAAAAGGTGTAGTCATTCAGGATCAGACTGACTACTTAGCCAATCATTCTGACTGCCTTATTGAGCAGAGAATCTTGAAAAAAGAAAACAGGAGTACCTGTTAGCAGGCTCTTGTTTTCATATTAAGATCCAGGTAGCAGTTTTAGAGCCAGGCCAGACTGAAGGTTGTGCAGGGCTGTGGGGAATGGTGGGGCTTGATTCAGAGCTCCTCATTAGCTGTTCTTGCCTGCTCTGTGAAGTACTCCACTGCCTGGTTTACTAGTCATCTAAATTATTTGTGTAATACTTACAACTACAGGATCTGGAAACACACAATACTTTTAATTAAAGAATTTAAATAAGGGCAATTAAACCTGGCAGGAGAGACACAGCAGCACACAGAGAGCTTAATTGGAATGGAAACCAAATTAAATATGGAAACAGCGTTTAAAAAATCGAAAGCTGAATGTATAGAATTAAGAAGACTAATAATAATTCCTAGAGCTGAGCTTTCAGCCCCCAAATAAGTTCCTTCTCCATCTCTGGAGAGGTGACTGGAAAGGGCATGAGAGGAGGTAGGAAGGAAGACCACTGATGCTCCCAATCTGGTCTGGTTTCTGCTCTCCCTGCCTGTGTAGCCCTGGACCCAGGGCTTTGGTATTCTCAATTTCAAAAGGTCTAGGACCACCATGGGGTGTGAGACTTCAAGGTCCTTGTACCTTTGGTCCTGAAGTGCCAAGGAGCTAACCTCAGGCTATAGGTAATTGAACTCATGGCCTCATGCTAAAGCAGTCACTTTGCCATTGAGCCATGCCTCGGTCCCAGAGGGTTTGTTAAGCCAGATCATTAAGCTCCTTCTTTATATCCAATTGAGGCCCTCTGGTGTGCCTTTGGCAGGGAGGATGGGAGGGAATTACTTCATTCTGCTATTGTGCCTATTGGTGTGGGGCCTCACTTTGGGAACTTAGGAAAAGCTGTCATCCCTTCTCAGGAAAAGATTGGACCAAGCTTGTCACCTGCACTCTTCTCCTGTAGGAGGAAATTCTGGGTTAAGCATAGGCAAGTCTTATGTTTGCAGGCTAGGGATCTTGAAGAGGATATGTGGGGGCTGAATCCTCCATTCTGAGGCCTTCTCTGCAACCTGCCTGAAGTATATCCCTTTCATTATCCATTCTAATTAATTTTTCATCAGTAAGTGGCCAAAGGAGTCTTTGACTATAAGTTTGGTGGCCTCTGAAGTTTCTAGGTTAAGTAGTTAATGATTAGTGATCAAATACTGCAAAACAGAACTGGGTTAGTAGTGTTAGTTGAAGAACCCCCAAGAAGTAAGTCTTTTTGAAGAATAAATTGGTCTTTCGCTATTGTGAACATTCAACAGCCATTAATTTAATACGTTCTTCCATATTGTTCTTTCTTTTTTGGTTGGGAGGAGGGCATATATGGTTGTGGTCAAAGATCACTACTAGTGGAGCTTAGGGGACCATATTGGATGCCAGGTTTACATGGTGTAGTATATGAAAAAGTTTCCATAAGATTATTCTTGGATTTGTTGTATATAAAAAATATTTCCTTAGAATTTTGTGTTCTGTGACTATTGCCCCACCTAGACCTTTCAGGCGGGGGCGCTGTGGAGTGAGCAATAAATAGTGTTATGGACGGGGAGAGGGGCCTTTTGCAAAAAACTACTTACAGGCTGCAAGAGGATTCTCTCGCTCTCTCTCTTTGCCCAATCTTTTACACCCTAACCTTCTTGTTTGTGTGGATTATTATTTGCTGCGGATAAATATCACCAAGGTCTCCCCCCGAAAGGGGATAAGGGGATGGGAAGTAATTTCTCATTCTGGGGACTGTTTGTGGATTCACAAATACCCAACAAAGGATTTAACAGCACAGATACATTACACATGGAAGGCAAATATCCCACTCACCTCACCATTTCTATGGTCCTGTGTTGTTCTTTCTTAAAAGGGATTCTCCTGCTCTGGATTGATATCTGCCTAGACTGTGGGAAAGATTCACTGGACCAAAGGCTACTAATGGTAAGAGCACAGAGAAAGACAAAGATGCCTATGGAGTTAGCAAGATAGCTAAAGAGATGACTGGAATGGCCAGAGACCAGTCAATTCAAATCATGCCACTGGCTTGATGGGAGACTCTCATCCTGAATACCCAGTACAACTACTATCTACTTATTGGTTTTTAAGAGACAAGAGACCATTGTTTGATAGTTCAAGATATGGGAGAACACTAATATTTGAGTATGGAGAAATTATTGAACTTCTTTGTGCTTTAATTTCTTCATCAAGTAACTGAAACAATGAAAGTCGCTGTTAGTCTTGTCATGAGGGCTAAGTCATTTATAGAGAAATTCCAGTAGTCACTAGCACAGAAGCATTAAATAGGTTTGTTAATAATTAGTACTCAAGCCTCATCTGGATCTGAGTCTAGGGGATCAGGAACTATCACATATAGTTTTGGCTCTTTATCTGTGTGGGATGAGTTGGAGAAGAGGGAAGTGCTCACAGCCACAGAATAAAAATATCTAAGAAAACATCCAGGGCTGAAACAAAGCTTTGCCAGTCCCTCAACACTGGACAATTCTACACTTGCTACTTCATGTGACATGGAAATGAAAAGCTGTTTTGTTCCAGATCCATAATAAAATATCCGATTATAGTCTTTTCTTCTTGGTACAAAAGGTTCTGAAAGTTGGACTTGCTGACAGCACTGGGGGATTGGAGCAGGAGAAAGTCAAGGACTCCTCCTCCTTGCATGTTGGGAAATTCTTTGGCAGAATTAGTGGTGCTCCCTGGAAAATGTGCTCTGTTTTTTTTTTTTTTGAGTGGGTTACTCTTCTTGCATCAAATTATCAAATTAGACACTATAAATCAGAGCCATTTGTCTCTGGGTGTTGGCGTAGCTCTGTGCTGTGTCCTGAGCCAGGACAATCACTTGAAAATCTCGTCTTTACCTACAATTGTGGTGATTTTCAGTGCTGTCCCATTAAGGAAATGTGCTGGAGCTACCCAGAGAGTGGAGGAAAGAGTTCGGGATACTCTCTAGGGGAAAACATTGATGGGTACATCCATATATTCCAAGTTTATTTTGCCAGTTTTTCTACCAACAATCCCTCAAAATTAGTGGAGGTAAACACTCCATCCAGTATGATCATAGACAGCAGAAAATGCCATCAGAAAATCTTCTTGTTTAAAAACTATCCATTCAAGTTTGTCCTGCATCCATATGACATACACATAAAGGCATTTACAACTCTCCCACAAGTCCACCTGTCACCCTGAGTGTTCACTTAACAAAAGCCTGTGTATGCATCTGAGATAGTGATTTCACTTCAAAGCATTTCTTAATTTTTTAATTTGAGATTTTTTTTTAGAAACTAGAGATTTTTCTAATGAAGTAGGGTCATGATATATTCTTGAAATGCTATATAAAGTCACTGTTTTTGGTCAGCATAGATACATACATGCATACAAAGAGCTATGTAAAATGAGAGGTAAAGTTGTATTCACCTTTGGGCCTCCCATAAACCTCACTCAGTTCATGTTTGAAATTTTTTAAGGATTTTCATTCCATCAATGACACTGTCTCCTCTGTCTTGGGCTTTTCTATTAGGTGCTGGAGAGATTGAAGAGGAAAGACAGTCCTGCATTCAGTCTATTGGGTTGTTGGGAGGGAGATACATGGAGTGAAAGAACAGATCTAAAATTCTAGAAAACATGATAAAGATGACCTGCATTACAAGGAGTTCAAATCATTTTCAAATTTGCACTGCTTTTGTTAAGAAATACCTGTAGAGACTTTGATGTGAGAATAGCCATTCTCAGGGTTTAGAATTACAGACTTTTTGCACTGGCAATTCCTTACAAACAACCTGCCCAACTCTTCTAAGGGAAAGCAACATAGCCTTTGATGGCTGCTCACTGAGTCTCTGAAGCCACTTGTTCCCTGAAACTCTAGTCTCATACCTGGGCAACTAGACTATGAGAAAGATGCTCCATAAGTTGTTCTTGATTCCTTCTGGGCTCTCCCTCAGAGAAAGTCTACTTTCCTTTGTATAGAGCAGCCCTTCAAATAATGGGAATTAGAGTCTAGGGTGTTCCCAGATCTTTCTGGTTGAACAGAGCCATTCCTTCAACCAGGCTTCCAAACAGATGTTAAAGCAGTTGTACACATTTCATAAGAGCTTTCCTAGGGCGAGAATCCCATCAACAACCCAGCATGTGCATAACACTCAAAGTAAGGATGGCAGGGGAAGAAGTGAGTATCCACTGAGAAGTATCCATTGTTCTGCACAACAGGAGCCTTGCCAGAAAGTACTTCTCTGCATATCTGTTTCTTCCCTCTCCTTCCATCAACCCAGAGATCATGGGATGAATGCTACTTTCATTAACATTGATCTCAGAACTTCCTAAGTCTTGGCATACAGAGAACTCTAGGATGATTGAAATTCTACACTGAATGCATCTGAATGTATAATTGCAGTAGAAAGACATCATTAGTTCTGGAGAGTCACCAACTAGAAAAATCATCCAAAGCAACAGTGGTCAGTGACTTCTACTGTTCCTGATGCTATCTCAGGTGTAGAGACAGGAAATGTTGACTGCCTGTATTTGTGGATTTTGTTACTAGGACCATTAACTATGGTCATTGATCAAATGTTTTTCAAACTTAGATGCTGAGGTGTTCCTAAATTAATAATATCCTCCACTTAATTCATCACTACCAACTATTGGAATAGATCTGAAACTCATCTAATAACTGTTCAGCCTATGCCCCTGTAGCAAGCGAATCTGTTGCTTTTCTCATGGAGTCAATGAAATAGCACCCTAATTTGATTTTGTGACTTCAACTCCTTTCCTCTTGAGGCAGTATATTGCTAAAAGTCTCTAACAGTCTCTATTGTTGGGTTTAGAACCCCAGAATAGAAATACACTGCTCAGAACCTTTTCTGTTTTCTTCCTTTGCTTCAAAGTGAAGCTTAGGCTTCTCAGCATGACTTTTAATAGCCACTATTATCTGGCCCAACCTGACTTGTATGTTTGATCTTTTTTATTCTACATCCCCATCTCTCACTAACTGAAACTCAGAATTCTAGTCACACCAAACATTAGGTTTCTATTTCTTAGTTATGCTCTGTCTTTTCATGCTTCTGCCAAGACAGAACATTTACTTGTCATGTTCTTCCTTTCTTTCTGCACCTAAGAACTGCCCTACCATTTTTAAGATCCTGATAAAATGATCATGGAACCTCATGGAATCTCAAAGTTCTGCAATCAGAGTCCTCCAGCACATGTACCACTCACTCTGGTCTGGTTTACAGTTTTGTTGTGTGTGTATGTGTCCATGAGCTTCTAGGACATAGGCCATATCTGATTCTTATCTTTATCTTTGCTGATCAAACCCATACTCAATAAATGTTTGGTGAATGATTGAAGATGAGAATATTCATTATCAGAAAAGGACTCATCAAAACCCTGTACATCAGTGTTGCCAAGAGATGTTTTCATCAAATGTGGTTTCTCAGTGTCAGAAGCTGACAGAGACCGATTTAGCCTATAGCATTCAGAAGAGCTTGCAGGGTAAGTGGAACGGCATTTTATTTGTTCAACAGAAAAAAATCAGAGTCTTAGATACTAAGATATGCAAATGCCTATCTTTGTAGGAGAAACTAGGAGACGCGCACTAGATTATTTTGAAATTAATTCAGTGTGAGCGCCTGTAGAGTTTAAATGTGGCCCTTAGGGGAGTAAATAATGCAGAGTGTGAGAACTGAAGGGAGATTTAAAATGCACCAATAGAAGCTTCTTCAGCCCAATTTTTGCCCCCAGAATATTCTAGTTGGTAAGATCCTCATGTAATTTGCCAAGATTAAAACACTTCCCAGAAAAATTAATTGAAGCACATAGCTTTAAGTGTTTTAGAATATCCCAGTTTACTGTGGCCTTGTCATCAGTGGGTCCTACCTAATGAGTGACAATACATTCTAGATTGCTGGATATTTTCCATCATTTTTCTTTAAGCAAAATTTTCACATATATTCATTTTTAAAGACCAAATGAGACTAGATGCTCTAGGCTTGTAAATTAGGGATTTAAAGGAATGATCTCCAAAGATTCCACTTTGGTAGCAGGATCAACAATGTAACTGCCAAAATGTTTTGGGAACTTTAGTTAGATATGTGCCTAAGTGGCAGGAGATTATGTTCCTCTGGGCTGTGACACTCAAGCGGCCTGTCTTTCAGTCACTGTGGCCCTAGAAACAAGAGTACCATGAAGTGCCTATTCAGTATATACACTGAGATGAGGGAAGGAAGGAGATCTATTCTGAAGTCTTAGCTTGAAGAACATTTATTTTAAGGGGAATTTCTCCTTTCTCTCTCATTCAGGGAGGCAATGATAGACTTAGAGCTGGCCAAGATAAATGCATCTAGAGACAGATAATGGAGGAAGCCAATCCAAGACCTGAGGCATGAGGGAAGGCTGTGAAGGCTGTAAACTAAGCAGTGCATATGAAAGTGAGTGTCTGTGTATGAGTGAATGAGATGTGTGTTAATATGCTACTGTGTCTGGGTATGTGCGACTATTTGTATTAAATGTGTGTATATGTCAAATTATGTCTATGTGTGTGTTAGGATGTCTAAATGTGTACAAGTATATGTGTGATGATGATGGGTATATGAATGAGTGACTGAATGTCTAATTGTGTCTTTTTATGTGTAAGTTCATAATATGTGAGTGTGAGAAGATGTGCACATATGTGTTTGTCTATGTGTGTGTGAGTATGTATGTAGTATACTGGGATGTCCAAGAAAACTTGTTTCCATTAAGCCAGCATGTTAGAACTCCAGTTCTCCATTTCTGGGACATGTGTTGTAGGGAAACTTATCTCAGTTGTCATCTCTGAGATGAATTTGCTGTTTTTAATAACCTTGAACAACTTGAGGCTGGACAGGACAGATGAAGTTTTGCTTTCCTGGTGACTCTGGATTTCCTCAGAAGAACAAGGTCTCTACAGGGCTAGAGAGCTGACTAGTTCAAGAACAAAACTGGAAGATGTTTTCTAGAATATCAGGGACCTAGATGGGCCATAGTCTCTAGGGCTATGCCAGGGCATCCTAGACTCTCTCCCATCTTCTTTGTAATTATGAGTTGAACTTTCTCCCCAGTTAGAACATTCCCAGCTGTTCCTCAACCCATTGACCTGCAAAATGCTTAGGAGTCAGTTTCAGGTCCTGTCCTGAGAGGAAATCGGAAGGTCATTTAAGACACAACAGGGCCCAAACAGCATCACATTCATGGGATATCTCATTGAATCACTGACACAGTTGGCCAAGAACTATAAGTCCTCTTATGTATCTTTTTGAAGTTCCCACCCTCAAAAGTCATACTATGCAACTTTAGGAAATGTTACTTAATGTATCCATGTCTGTTTCCTTGCCTAAAGTTAAGGTAATGGTATCTATCAAATAGGTTTGTATGAAGAGTGAAAGAGCTGACACATGCTTTTGTGAGAAGGTCTGGCACAGAGGAAATACTCTATAGTGCAGTCATTCCTATTGGGATAGTCCTTTACAATTTATAATACATGTCAGAGGCAAACAGATCTGGAAGGGCAGAGGCAGGACTTCATTACTGGGCATCAATTTCTTTCACTGAGTTTCATACTTTCTGCAGGATTAGTCAGGGCTGCTAGAACTCCCATCTGCATTCTCTGCCCAGCCCAAAAGTGTTCCTCTATGGTCCCTGGTATATGACTAAGATGTGTTTTCCTGGAGTTCTAAAACCCTTACTCCCTTATGGCCTCTTACTCCTACTCTCCAGTTTGTCCTGACATCTATGCCAATAATTTGCACTTGCTGCTCAGAGTTCACTCCCACCACTCATGTAGGACCAGACAGGATCTTCTTCCATCCTCTCCTTCCACACCAGAAACCACTGTTCACAGGGCCCTTCATCTTGTGATAATGGTTTTGTGTAGAAAAATGTGAAGGTCCAATGCCATATATTTGAGCCTTGTATGGTTGACAAAGTTGTATATTTGAGCCTTTCTGTATGATTCTGGACAAATGATATCAACCAGCATTTCATCCTATCATCCACCCTATTCAGGCCCTATTTATGAAACCAAAAACAGTAGCAACTCTCCCATAACTTCCCCAGAGCCCATATCTGGAGTCAGTGAGCTGAAGGCAATGAACCCTCAGAATGTACTAGATTCTAGTAATACTCCAAGGCTTAGCGTAAAGGCTCCACTTCTGCTAGTATTTCCTACCCTCTCTCCAATGCCTATTTTATCCCCTGGGTGGCTCTCTAAATTTTCTAGGCCTTGATCCTCTTTGGAGACATGAGATAAACACCTGAGAGAACTTCCAGTGAAGCTTCATTCTCTTGGCTTTGGCATAACTGCACTCGATGAGCCGCGGGCGACTATTGACATCCACCAGGCACCGGTTGTCATCATCATCGACTGTGGAGCTCAGGAGGCCCACGTGGAGCAGCTGACTGCTTGTGTAGTACACATTCTGTGGGAACAAGGAGAAATATGATAAAAAGTGTCAATAGACAGAGGTAAGTACAAATGGAACTTCTCTTTGACCACAGGTAGAGAGATCACAACCCAGAGGTCTACAAATGATTTTGATTTTGATTGCCACAGACAAAAAGATACCCTATTATATCATAATCCTGTAAAGTATCTGGCCTATAGGCAAAATGAAAATGTGAAAAAAGTGTTTCATGAGATACAGTGTTGTGTGATTCTGTGCAAAACTCTTTTATTTTGTTTATTTGTTGAAAGAATTTAGAGTTTTTAAAAAGATTTTACTACCCAGAATTCGAAATAAAAACTTTTGGATCCATTATTTACTGTTTGCTAAGATCCCATCTCCACAAATGTTTTGTACAAGAAACTACAACCATTATATATAGAGGAAAGACCTGGTCCCTGTCTTCAAGGCATTCACAGAAGTCTTGCCCATAGGGGTATATGAACATATAACTTGCATCCATACTGACATGTGTAGAAGGAGAACAGGAAAATGTTTTCTCAAAGGGTCAAATGATAAATACCTTTTGGTTTCACAGGTATGTAGGGAACTACATAACTGAAGGGCACTCATGAGTTTGATGATTTCATAGGACTTCTGCATGATTCAGTAAGAATTGTACTCATGGTGGTCATTGATGACAATGAAAAGATACAGGTCAAAATTCCAGTCTAGGGGAAACCAGGCACAAGCTTTCCAGTAGTTAGGACTGTGTTCACCTGCATGGATTTGAGATAAGCATTGTCAACCAGGCAAGTGTGGGAGAGACTCAGAATCTAGGGTTCTTACTGGGAGCTGGTCACATAGACAGCCTCTTTTTATGTTGCTGTTGCCTTTGGATCACACCCAGCAGGGTTTTCACTCAGGAATCACTCCTGGGGGGAGAGGCTCAAGAGACCATATGGGATACTGTATGAAGATCAGACCTGGTTCGGCTTCATGCAATGTAAGCAAGCACCTTACCCACTGTACTGTCTCTCTGTCCTACCCTTCCTGCTGACAGCCCATTTTTAAATACAATTTTTAACAAAATTCCTGTCTTCCAGTTGAAAAGCAGGTCTATTATTCATATGTAAACCTTTTTTGTGTATATGTAAATAGTCAAAGCACCATGGGCACTGTGGGAATGTTGAGAACTCTTCTGAACTCCAAGTTCCTAGACACCAATAAAAGGCCAACTTTGGACATGGCCTTCAAAGAGAAGCTCTTTTCATTAGGGAAAGTTATGCAGTTCTTGACAACTCAACTCTGGTGTAGTGGAATGAATGTGACATACACAGTACATGAATGGATGGCTGTGTTCCCAGATGCTTTCTTTATAAAAAGAACATTGGTCTTCCCATGTACCACAGTTGAGACTCTCATTTAGAGGAAAGATACATGACTGTTGACCTTCAAAATTTGGAGGAACTTTCCCCAACTTCAAGCAGTGTTTCTTAGAAAAAGCCTCAAGTCTAAGCTTACAGAGTTCTGTGAGCTCTTTGCTTCATATTCCAAAAGGAATTTAAACTCTTCACTTACAATAAGTGCTTTGGAAAAATTTAGATTCCTTCCCCCTTCCCCCCCCCACTTGCCTTCCTCAGTCCCTTATAATATGCCTACAAGCATGCCCCCTCCCTAAAATACTATCTGAATTTTTAGGAATAGAAAATATTGAATATTTTAGGATAGAAAAACACTATTTTTTTGCAGTCTCAGTTAAATATGGAAATTGCACCTTTATATGTCCCAATACACAAGAATGTGAATATCTTAAAAACATGACCTAGGCCTTTGTTCAGTATTACCAGCTACAAGCATCTTGCACAAAATATTTATGGAGAAAAAAACACTAGCAGCCTATAAATAATGTATCCAAGAAGTATTTTTTAAACTGTGAGTGATGATGGTGACTAGAATGAATAAATATCCTATTGGTAGAGCCAAACAAGTAGCAAGGGATCCTGGGGTCCACTGAAATATAGCATGAAGTTAGCCTCATAGCCTAGAAGGGAAAGGACGGGGAAAAGATCTGGAGGGACAATTGGAAAGTCCACAGATAGTCTTAGTTATCAGATTTTATGACTCCAAGAAAATTCAAGACATCAAAGAGAAGAAAGTGACTTATTCTGCCCACTATCATTGTGCTGGTCCAAGAATAGGCCTAATATACATACTTCAAAATGGGACCTGAGTACAGTGACAAAGAGAGCCTAGACAACACTTGAATTGGGTGCAAGGTGGGCTTCTCATTAGAAAGCTCCTGAAAGAATCCTGTATAACCGTGATTTCCAGTTTGCCAAGGAAAACTGATAATCCTCTGTGCCTCCAAATCTATTGAAGTTGAAGGAAAAAAGGATGACTAGTGGGATTAACGAAATTAATCAAATGTAGTTAGGTAGCTCATCTATTCATCTATGTAACCAACAAATTAGTTTTTAAGTTGGTTTCTGGGGATAGTGAGATGAGAAATATATAACCCTGTGTCAAAGTTTCCCATAGCTCTTAAGAAAACCAACATGTATCAGGAGTCCAACTAATGTAAGAACTGTCTCTATTTCTACTTGCCAATCCTGATTCTCTTGATGTTTTAAAAATTGAAAATGAAAACTACTCTAAAAATCTTCTGCAAAGATGGAGAATTTCAGGGCCTGCCCAGTGGTTTTCTCTCCTCATATGCACACCTGTCTATGTCCTTGGGTCAACACCCTGGGATTTCATTCACCTCACTAAGCACCGTGTAGGCTAGCTCTCAGATTTCTTGAGTAACAGCAGTGAGAAAAGGACAGCTATTGAGTCAGCAACAGCTATGCTTCCTGTGTTCTTGTCACCTGAGCCTGCCTCTCCTCTACAAGGCAAGCTCTACAAAGTAGAGCAGTTGCTCAGGTAATGGCTGAAATCAGTTCTAGCCACTTAGCTGTTTTGAAGTGCTTGAGAGATGTGTGTGCACTTACTTTCTTTGTACATCAGAGCTGTGTCTAGCTTTAGACCAAGGGAAAATCCTGATGGGGACCAACAGTTGTTTGTTATTTAAAAGGCAGACAATAAGAAAAGTGATGCATCTCAGGAGATAGGATAAACACAAAGTGGAAGAAGTAGATTCTTGAACTCACACTTGGATGTTTAGAAGATCAATCAGGAGTGGTTGAATAAAAAAATGACCAGAACTCAAAAAAGAGGGTGGCACATTTTGTACAAGACATTTCCCTGTGGGAGTCTTGCTTTCTGAGTCATGGAGAATCTTAAAGTCAGAAGTCACTTAGAACCACAATTCTTAGCAGTTGGTGGTTTTACCTTTAGAAAAATAAAATACCAGAAGATATGTAACAGTATTTGTAAAAATTTGGGTGGACATTAATGGTAACAGACTGCTACTGGCATCTAGTTGACAAAGTTCAAGGTTGTGTCACGTCCCCACTATCACACAAAGAATTATCCAGCCCTAAATGTCAGGAGTGCTGAGATTGAAAAGTATTATCTAGACAGCTAATAAAGAAAACTGGAATATCTTTAACTTCTGCTTTGTGCTAGATATGAAGTAATTTCCATGCTTTTTCCCTAGGAACTCTAACAATAACTTTGAAGTAGGTGCTTTTATGACTTCTACCTTGTAGAGGATGAAGCTGAAGCCCAGAGAATCTTGGCAACCAAACCAAAGCCACATAATTGGCTCAGTTGAGACTTCACCTGAAGACACTGAACACCTGAGCTGTTCTTTCATCTCCCTGGTCCATCACCCTCGGATCATTCCAGGCCCAGTGGATGGACCAGAGGGAGAGTGAGTGGCCAGAAAAGCACACTGGAGACTTTCACAGTGGGGGACTCTGAATTAGGGGAGGATCAGTGTTCTTTAGGGAATGGTCCATGATATAAGATGATACAAAGCTGCTAAGACAATATCTGTCCCATATTGCAGCTTTTGTCAAATTCCATGGGCAAACTACTATTCTATCTTGGCTGTTTTATAAACCTCTAGCCAGCTCCTCCTGGACCACATATGATTGATTCAGCCCCTTCACTGCTTGGGCCCCATTAGAGCACAGCAGAGATGCAGACAGGATTTCCAAATTTTACTTCTAAGACTTGCAAGAGAGAAAAACATCATTGGCAAAGTCAAACAACAAAAGATCCTCCTCTAGGGGGTCTCACATTCACAGCATTTCCTGTTCTCTCACATGAGAGGCAGGAGGCAGAGCTAGCTCCTAAACTAGACAGTCATCCACCTGGGATCCAAAAGAGCCAGCCTCCAGATCTTAGGATCAAAGAACCAGGCTGAGTAAAGTTCCCATGACTGGAGGAGGTTCACTTTGCTCAATATTTTATATCTGGACAAAAAAAATGAGATTCGCCACCACCACCACCACCACCAACACCATGCAGGCAGCTCCATGCCCTAGCCTGGCCTCCACAGGTGCCTTCCTCATGTACATCAAATGTTCTTTCACTGACATAAACTGTCTGCTGCTGAGGTTGGGGGGGACTATCAATGGAGAGGGGAGAAGGAGACAAACAAAGATGTCCATAGACCTGAACACCAGCCACTTCACTAACAATCCTCTTTCCTGCTTTAATGAGGCAAAGAAGAATTTTAAAAAAACCGAGAAGAACCATGAGCAGATGATTATACTGGTTTCTAAGTTAAGGGAGAGTTCTAAGAAAGGTTGTATCCTGGCAGTTCAGGGCTCTTTTCCACTCTGCAGAGCCCATTTTTCCCATATCTGAATAGCAGCATAGATTACTATTACCAGTCCTGGAAAGGACCTCCCCTCTGTTTGAAGTTGGGGTACCTGCTTTGGCCCTGTCCTAAACCAGTTCAGGTTGGATCCAACACCTAAGTCTGGCTCCAGAGGGCCATCTGGACCCATTTATCAGACCCAGCCCAGGAAGTAATTGCCAGACCACATCACCAGACTAAGTACAACCAGCCTAGAGCTTCAAACAGAGGCTTCAGCTGTGTTAGGACAATGTCTAGTGGGTGAAATTTTAGATCTCTCTCAGCACAACCAGGACAAATCTATTTTTCTTTCATTTCTTTCATTTCAGTTAACATTTTCTTCAAAGAAAAGGTTGTGAAGAATTTACAAAGCATTAAAAATAAAAAGACAAAACTCCTCTGTTCTCTCATGGGAGACATTGGTTCAGGAGAAGGAAGTTCAGGCTTTGTAAACCATGGTTAGCTGACAGCCCACGAATGAACTGCAACATTTGTCTGAATAGCTTTAACCTCCTGTCTTCAAATTGCACCAGGCCTTCCCTTTATTGCTTCCTTTCAAATGGGCAGTTTATATCATTCTCTGCCACCCAATCTCCACATCAGTCCAGACTTTGATACTATGTGCCTTGACATCTGTGAAAATTCTGGAGATTTTCTCAAGTAAAGCAGAAGCTGTGATAGAAGAATGATGGAATGGGCAAGGGGGAAGGGAGGGAGGCAGTGGGTTGGTTCAATGACTCATTAATATACTTTCTGGGCACCACCGAAGTATACTCTACCCATTCTCTTCCAAACAATGGGCATGCAGATTTTGAGCAGCTTTATTTCCTCCATTAAGCAGTGTTTCCTTGGCAACACTGAGTGGGTGCCCTTGAAAGCACAAGGTATTTCAGAGACTTTTCTGTTAGGTCTCCGGCATGGGATTTGGCTAAAACCTTTGTTAGCCTGGAAGGGGTGAGGAGAGTGGAAATGGAGGAGACACAGGTTAGAATGCTATTCACAAGAAGTTCTAGAACCTACCATGGGAAGAAACAGCTGTTTGTAGCTTTCCTGAGAGAAGCAAGCTTTGTAACACCAGGAATATTATAAATGGCTCTCTAATATTTGGAAGAGGTTGTTTCTTTTAAATATGGTTATCTCAGACATACTATCAATCTTTGATAAAGGGGCAAGAAATGCAAAATGGAGCAAGGAAAGCCTCTTCAACAAGTGTTATGGGATAGCTGGTCAGCCACAAGTTAAAAAGTGAACTCAGATCTCCATCTAACACCATGCACAAAAACATCAAACCCAAATGCATTAAAGACCTTGATATCAGACACAGAACCATAAGATATAAAGAACATGTAGGTAAAACACTCCATTACTTTGAGACTAAAAGCATCTTCAAGGAGGAAACTTCAATCTTCAAACAAGTCGAAGCAGAGATAAACAAATGGAACTATATTAAGCTGAGAAGCTATTGCACCTCAAAGGAAATAGTGACTAGGATACAAAGGTCACCCACAGAACATGAGAAACTATACACCCAATATTCATCAGATAAGGCACTAATATCTAAGATATATAAAGTACTGGCAGATCTTAACAAGGAAAACAATCTAACCCATCATAAAATGGGGAGAAGAAATAAAAAGACAATTTCTCAAAGAAGAAATACAAATGGCCAAAAGGCACCTGAAAAATGCTCCATCTTCAGGGAGATGCAAATTAGAAAAACAGTGAGGTACAATATCATGCCAAAGAGAAAGGCACACATCACCAAGAACAAGAACAATCAGTGCTAGTGGAGAAGTAGAGAGAAAGAAACTTTCATTCAATGCTTGCTGGTGGGAATACTGTCTAGTCCAGCCCTTATGGTAAACAATATGGAGATTCCTTAAAATATTGAAAATTGATCTCCCATATGATTCAGCTATACCACTTCTAAGGATATACCCTAGGAACACAAAAATGCAATACAAAAATGCCTTCTGCGCACCTATGTTCATTGCAGTGCTATTTACAATAACCAGAATCTGGAAACAATCCAGATGCCCGGGAACAGATGAGTGGCTAAAGAAATTGTGGTACAATGAAATACTATGAGGCAAACTATCAGGAAAAATTAAGTAATGAAATTTTCCTATATATGGAGGAACATGGAAACTCTTAATGCTGAGTGAAATAAGTCAGAGGAAGAGAGACACAGAATAGTATCACTCATCTGTGGGATTTAAGAAAAATAAAAGACAGTATTGTAATAACATCCAGAGATAATACAGATGAAGGCTGGAAGAACCAGCTTTCAATATGAAGCTTATCACAAAGAGTGGTGAGTTTATTTAGAGAAACAACTACATTAACAACTATCGTGACAATGGTAGTGAGTGAGAGAAATAGAATAGTTGTCTGTTTTGAATACAGGCAGGGGGAGGGAGAGGGAGATGTGGAGCATTGTTGGTAGGAATGTTGTACTGGTGAAGGGAGGTGTTCTTTTTTATAACTAAAATCCAATTACAAACATGCTTGTAATCACGGTGCTTAAATAAATATATAATTTTTTAAAAAGTATGGTTATAATCCGAAAGGAATTTAAGTGCCTAAATCCCTTTAGGAGGAGTGGGTATGGACACACTAGGGGAAAGATTAAGGCTAGTGGTGATTATAAAATGGAGGTAAAAGTAATAAAAAAAAACATGGCCAATGTTTGGACTAGATCACCATAAGATAAGGAAGGCTTTATGAAGATTAGAGTCTATGATACACCTTGGAAAATATCTGTGAGCAAATAATATGGTGAAAAATAGAGAAATCTAAAGGAGACAACTTTTAAGTGCAATCACGTCAAGTCAGTAGGTATTATGTTGGCTACACTTTAGAATTATTTGCATCCTTACAAAGCACAAATAAAAACACTGAAAACATGAGCTCTCAGCTGTAACCACTGAACTTTGTAATGTGCCTGTCAAGGCAGAGGAGTGATGGGTGACAGGAGTTAGAAGGGGATAGAGAATGAGGACATTGATAGAGGAAGTTGATCCTGGTGGTGGGATTGGTGTTGAAATATCCTATGCCTAAAACTCATCAATACTTTTGGAAATCAATGTTTTTTTGTTTTGTTTTGTTTGTTTGTTTTTGGGTCACACCCGGCAGAGCTCAGTGGTTACTCCTGGCACTATGCTCAGAAATCGCTCCTGGCAGGCTCAGGGAACCATATGGGATGCCGAGATTCGAACCACCGACCTTCTCTGCATGCAAGGCAAACTCCCTACCTCTATGCTATCTCTCCGGCCCCAAATCAATGCTTTTTAAAGCTTAGTTAAAAAAATACACACACACACAAATAAACCCTGGGAGTGAGCACCTTATCCCAATGTTCACTAAAAGTCTCTGAGAAAGAATAGAGAGGGCACCCTTATTCCTGATTCCAAGTCTCCCAGTCATTGTAGGGGGAGCTAGATCTCTCTCTTTAGGGGAATTGTTTTTAAGAGTCTGATGAAGGTGACCAAACTGCTAGGAAGTAAACGTGCTTAGGGCATTCATTCTAAAAATTCATTCCTCAGCATAATTTGGAAACTTATTAGAAAGTTGCAGTCTTGCATTTAACCCAAGGACCCCTGAGTCAGAAGCTCTGAGAGTAGGACCCAGGAGCCTGCTTTAATAAGTCCTCCAGGCAGTCAGAGGCATAAGAGTATTTAGAGACCTACTGGTCTAGGACAAAGGAATCCTGGGGGCTATCAAGTCAGATGACGGAGTCTCTTTGGGTACCTCCATCTCTCTTTTCCTGGCAGGGAAGTCACTGAACCTTTGTTTCCTTACAAGATCAGTCAGGAGAAGGAAATGTGCAATCCAGGAAGCAGGCAAAAAGGAAGTAGGCCTTGTCCTGATTTAAAC
>PVKC010010651.1:0-25516 GCA_004027635.1 Crocidura indochinensis | reverse complement strand
GGGAAAAAAAGGGAGAAAGTGATATAGGAGATTACTATACATTTGGGGAGAAACAGTATAAGAGGTAGCGTTATATAGGTCTATACTTATGATGATAGTATATGCTTCCCCATTGTCTTTTGAGATTTCGTCATGGGGTGTCGACTCCACGCAGGGAGGTCTTGGGTAGAGTTCTTACAATGGGAGTCCTTTTTGGAGCTAATCCAGTATTAAGCCACAGTCCACAAGTGGGAGAGGTGATTAAGAGGGCCACACAGCATGAGTCAGACGAGGTGTGAGTTTGAGTGGGTGTGTCTTCACTTGGGAACTGGGTACTGGTTCATTGGTGTAGGAGGTTGATCTTGATGCCTAATAGGTTAACAACTGAGGGTGAAAAGTTATAACATGGTGGGGATATTGGGAATTGTATTAGGGGTGAAAGGATAGTCAGGTTTCTGAGGGGGCCGAGGGGGTAGTACATGGGAGGGGTTATATAGGATATAGATATGGATTGTTGGTGGTTTAGGTTTGTTGCTTAAGGAGAATTCCTATCTCTGTGTGTTCCTGTCCCATATATACAAGTAGAATTTAACTTAGGTATATATTAATATAGAGGGGTGGGAAGGGCAAGAGATATGCTGAGTACAGAGAGATAGGTAGGTATAGTACTTGTTTCTATTTTTTGTTGTTTGTTTTTGAGTCATACCTGGCAGCGCTAAGGGGTCAGGGGTCCTCCTGGCTCTATGATTAGAAATAGATCCTGGCAGACGCCGGGGAGCATATGGGATGTTAGGCCACATATTTAATTTTAATCACAAGTAGTCATAGCTTTAGGATGATAATTAGAATTCATGGTGAAGGTGAAATATTAATTTACAAAACAAATGCATATTTTTGAATGTTAAAATATCTTAACATTAATATTAAATATTAAGTGAATTTTATTTATTTTCTTTTTGAATGTTAGGTACTTTGTATTTTTAGTTTTTGTTTTTGGGGCCACACCTGGTGATGCTCAGGAATTATTCCTGGCTATGTGCTCAGAAATTGCTCCTGGCTTGGGGGACCATATGTCTATCCTAGGTTAGCATGTGCAAGACAAACACCCTACCATTTGCATTGCTCTGGCTCCATTAGGTACTTTTTTATCTAATGTTTTTATGCTACTTGATCTTGATCAAAGCTACAAGATTCTCAAATCTTCATTTTTCAGTTCTTTTTTGTAACTTAAGTACTGAGCCAAACATATGAGACTATGTAGGAAAATGACGACTAGGATAACACAGGTAGCTACTGTTTAAATAGTAGATCAGGATTCTACAAACAACCTGTGATGGAGGAAACAAGTAGAATCCTCAGAATAGCATCTTAGAATAGAAGAGCAATGGCTAAAGAAACTGTGGTACATCTACACAATGGAATATTATGCAGCCGTCAGGAGAGATGAAGTCATGAAATTTTTCTAAACATGGATGTACATGGAATCTATTATGCTGAGTAAAATAAGTCAGAGAGAGAGAGAGAAAGATGCAGAATGGTCTCACTCATCTATGGGTTTTAAGAAAAATGAAAGACATTTTTGCAATAATTTTCAGAGACAAAAGAGAGGAGTGCTGGAAGTTACAGCCCACTTCATGAACTTCACCACAAAGAGTGATGATTTTAGTTAGAAAAATAACTACATTGCTAACTATCCTAACAATGAGAATGTATGAGGGAAATAGAAGCCTGTCTAGAGTTCGGGTGGGGGTGGGGTAGGGAGGAGGTATATTTGGGACATTGGTGGTGGGAATGTTGCACTGGTGAAGGGGGGGTGTCCTCTTATATGACTGAAACCCAACCACTATCATGTGTGTAACCAAGGTGTTTAAATAAAAAATATTATTTAAAAATATAAAAAAATAAAATATGTAAAAAAAAAGAAGAGCAAATTATTGATGAGACAAAGTCTGCATTGGGCTTCCCCTAAAAGTCTGAATTCACTCAAAGCACATATTATGCAAGTAAGATAAGAATCATAATGACATCTAATAAAATATTGTAAATTATTTATCTGCTTTGGGGGTCACAAACAGTAGTGCTGAGGACTTAATCCTGACTGTGCATTCTGGAATCAGTCATTCAATTCATTGGTCAGGAAACCAAATACGTTATTGGGGGTTGAACCTCAGTCTACTGTGTACAAGGTAAATACCATACCAACTATGCTACCACTCAGCCTCAATTATTTTTAAGTCTAAAATTTTATAATATATTACTTTATTTTAAGAATGTATTCAATGTATCTTAAGATGTATTCAATATTCAAAAATAAAATAAATTACTTTTACTTTATGAATTATGATTTACATTAGTTTGATGATAACAATTCATTAATAAAGTATCCCTGTCTCACATCCTCCATCATTATTCCAGTGACCCCATTCCTATTTTACTTAATTAATGAATTCAGGTTTTTAAATTTATTTTGAGTCATTGTGAAATACTGTTGCAGGGGGCCGGGCGGTGGCGCTGGAGGTAAGGTGCCTGTCTTGCCTGCGCTAATCTAGGACAGACTGTGGTTCGATCCCCTGATTCCCATATGGTCCCCCAAGCCAGGTGCGACTTCTGAGCGCATAGCCAGGAGTAACCCCTGAGCGTCACTGGGTATGGTCAAAACAAACAAACAAACAAAACAACAACAACAAAAAAACAAAATACCGTTGCAAACTTTTTATGATTGGGTTTCAGTTATATCTAACACCCGTTTCTCCACCAGTCCACATTTATTGCCACCAGACTGACCTAAAAGGAATGATATAGTTATGTAATTCACTGCAACATGCATGAAACTGGAAGACATCATGTTAAATAAAGTAAGCAAAAAGGATAAATTTAGTATGAAATCACTTATAATCTGTATATAGAATAACTATAGAGAGAATACAATGGTTTAAAAGTTGATTGCCCAAATCATGGTTGGCCTGTGAGGAATAAGGAAATTGAGAGGAAAAGAAGAAAGACAAATGAGAATTAACAGAAGCAACAGTTAGAAGAATTCAAGTATATTGGTGGTGTTAAGAAAGGAGAGAACTGAATATTCAAATCAGAATCAAGAATACTGAAATCATGAGTCCCAAACTTTAGCAACCAAACTTAAAAAGGTACCTGTCAAGATGAAAGGCTGGAAAACCTGTCTGGAGTACAGGTGTGGGTGGGGTGTGAGGGAGGGGGACTTGGGACATTGGTGGTGGGAATGTTGCACTGGTGAAGGGCGTGTTCTTCACATGACCGAAACCTAATCACAAACACATATGTAATCAAAACGTTTAAATTAAAAAAAAAAGAAAAAAAAAAGAAAAGAAAAAAATAAGGCCTCCCAATTCTTACCACAGGCTGTGTTCTTCACACGGACTGTATAGAAAGAGGAGATACAGTAAACGCACCCTATATACACCTCAACCCAAACCCTTGCCTGGTCTGTATTGGAAATTGGGGACAAAAAAAAAGATGAAAGGCTGGGTAGAGGAGGTATAGGAAAGAACCTGGGAATATTAATGTAAAAGGTTAACAATGTGGTGGAACATTGTATGCTTGAAAGTCAACTTTGAATAACATTGAAGATCATAGTCCTCTAATTAAAAATAATTATTTTTCTTTAATAGAATAAAATTTCAATATCTTTAGAAAAATTGCATATAATAGTTATATGTGGAATGTTATATAAGTGTATTAAATATTACTTAAGTAAGAGATCATGTTTGCATATTAAAAGACCACCAATTCTAAAATATAAATTATCTATAAATATTATTAAGATATAATAATTTATCTCTACCTTTAGTATAATCTCTATAATTTGCCAACAATTGTTGCATTTTAATTATTTTTGGTAGAAATTAAAATTGACAAAGGCAAGTATTTTAATACTGGCAACATAACTTTTGAAGAAAAAAATACAAAATCACTAGACTTAAAGATCTTAGGCTTACTGTTTTCAAGATATATTATATGGAAACTAAATAGATAGTATAGATGTTAGGATGCTTGCCTTGCACTCTAGCAACCCTAGTTTGATTCCCAAAAGTGCCAGGCATGATTCCTCAGCACAGAGCTTGAAATAAGTACTGAGCACTTCCCCCCAAAATAATAAAAGATTTAAGGCACTTGTCAGGCAATTACATCACCTCGGTTTGAATCCTGGCATTATATATGACCATCATCATCAATAATCATAAGCACTGCTAGGTGTAACTCAAAATACAAGAGATTATAGATATTAAAAATGTTACAATAATTGAGAGTATGGTTTTGACACTAGCTAGATCTAAAGTGAAAAAATAGGTTAAATGTTGCATGATAAATGCTCAATTAAATTTTCATGTCGCTTTTAAAATTCAATGGTGGGGGCCAAGAGAGATAGTATGGAGGTACAGCATTTGCTTTGCATGCAGAAGGACAGTGGTTGAATTCTGGCATCATATCTGGTCCCCCAAACCTGCCATAAGAGATTTCTGAGCGTAAAGCCAGGAGTAACCTCTGAGCACTGCGGCTGTGATCCAAAAATCAAACAAACAAAAAACTTCAATGGTGAACATTTAGACTTATTAATATTTAGCCACTCAAATCTGTGCATATTTCATAGCCAGATTAATTTCTATCTCCATCTTTCAATCTGTTTTCTAAGGATCTGTTAAATGCGAAAACTATATGGACCTCTCTACTCAGACTTGTATTAGATTTGACTTTCTATGATATTGATAAATTACTATTTTCTAATTCTTTCTAATGGGGTATTGTGATATAAATATTTAACGAAGTCTACTAATTTTGGAGTTTTTTTTTTAATTTTGGGTCACACCCGCTCGACGCTCAAGGGTTATTCCTGGCTATGCGCTCAGAAATCGACCCTGGCTTGGGGGGGGACCATATGGGATGCCCGGGGTTCTAACCGCGGTCCTTCCTTGGCTAGGGCTTGCAAGGCAGACACCTTACCTCTAGCGCCACTTAATTTTGGAAATTTTTAAAAATTATTTTGTTATACTCTTTTGAGTTTGGATATGATTATCAAAGAGGGAATGAAAAAAAATCCATTAAATATTTCTAACAAGCCTATTTTATATCTTCATACTACAGGTCATTTAATTTGGTTATATAATTACAAAATGATATATCCTAATAAGAAATATCTAAAGTTCTTATGAAAATGTCAAATAAGTTAGCTAACTCAAACTTAACATTAGCAAAGAAGACTAGACTTAGGGGAAGAATTACACACAACAGAAGTACAAAATATCATGTTACTATTAACAATTCTATGCTACTAGCTGAAGAATTTAGAATTGAATGAAATATACACCCTCTATGATTCAATGAAGAAGAATTAGAAAATCAGAAGAGCCCCAAAAAGAGGAAATTGAAACTAATTAAAAATCTCCCCCCAACAAAAAGCCCAGATCCAGATAGGTTCACTATTGAGTTCTATCAAGCCTTCAAAGGAAGTGTAATAGTGACAGTTAAGGATAAAAAGCATAATTCTTCCAATGTAAATCCACTGAAATTCCTTAATTTATAGAACTATAAGACAAGCAAAATTTTTAAAATAATCGTTCTGTCCTGTACAGTGTTATTCTTAGTTTTTCTTTTGAGGGAGGAAAGGATTTGAATGAATTATCACTGTAGCAATAGTTATAAAAGCTTTTCTGTACTTTATAAAAGTGACTTTTCTGAAACTCAGTTGCTGTATCTGTAATTGGCTTTAATACAATTTCCCATACATATTTGTTGAGAAGATGAAATAAGATACCCTTTCAAAGAGAATGTGACAGTGCCAAGCTTATAACAGGAGCACATAATTGTTTTTTTTCTGGCCCCTTTCTAAGAAAATCAATTAACATTTTAGCTAACACAGAAATCTGTCACCTCTATTAATCTGTTATCAGTTATACAGAGAAAACTTTTATTTACACTAAAACTACTAGATCAGAGATCCTTTAATCCAAAAAATCCTTGCATTTGCTGACTGCACTCACACAATTTCTGATAATCAATTCGTTTTTGTATACTATTTTTACAAAGGTATTTTTACCTCTCACTAAAAAGAAATTAAAGAAGAGAGTAGTATATAGTAAGGTTTCATCTAATAATTTCCCAAAGATTCTGCAGAATTGAAACCTATAAAAATGTCATATATTCAAGTCACAATTTTATTCAATAGCTATCATTCTGTTTACTCTCATAAGATCTTTGTCTCTATCATTTCTATTTTGCTCTTTTATAAGATGTAACAGTACACTGTTTTAAAAATAAAGTGTAATTGGGGCCGGTGTGGTGGCGCTAGAGGTAAGGTGTATGCCTTGCAAGCACTAGCCAAGGAAGGAGAGCGGTTAGATCCCCCTGTGTCCCATATGGTCCCCTCAAGCCAGGGGCGATTTCTGAGTGCTTAGCCAGGAGTAACCCCTGAGTATCAAATGGGTGTGGCCCCCCCCCAAAAAATGTAATCAAACTTTCCTGCCATATTTTATTAGCAGAGTTTTCAAATATATATCATCACAATTCATGTGTTTAATTTTTCATTTAAAGTGCTAGAAAATTTCTTCTCAATTTCCTACTTAGTTATTGTATTATCTAACAGATTTCTATTATTTATACAGTTACCAAAATTCTATTCACATTATGATTTCCCCTATTTATTATTTTTGTTCTCAATTTTAGCTCTCAATTTACCAATTTGAACCACTTATCAATTTAGCTTAATTGGTCATGAAATGTAGAATGACTACATAAACATTTATCAAATATAGACAACATATATCTAACATCAAAATACTTCAGCTAAAACAAATTAAATCATTTCAACTATATAGTTATGGGTTAATTTACTCCTTACAGTACTCAGGGACAACACCTGGTTCTCTCCTCAGGGGAAGTACTGGACAGTGCTATCGAAATCATATGTAATGCCTGGACTTCAACCACAGTCACAGTCTCAGCCTCATGTGAGGAAAGTACTTTAATTTAGTCTTGTTCCTCTGGCCCCATGAACTTTATATTTTCAATGTTGGTTGGAAGCATAAATCTTATGGAATATAGGACCCCTTAAAAGTATAAATATCAGATTAAAAATGATACCTGAACATAGAGTATTTGTGTCCCACTGTGCTTAACCAAGTCAATGATAGGTTCCATATCCGATTTCTTTGCTCCCAAAAATGGTAGTTGTAACATTATAAATAACCCCTAGCACTACTGGACTAGTCCTTGTGGTCCAAAGAACTGCAGAGCTATGCATCACTACATCTGTGGTGACAATATCACCTAAACAGAATGATTGGTCAAAAATCACCAGGAGTGCTCTAAACTCTGTAAAAGAAGGTTTAGGAGGCTCCCAAAAACAAAACTAAGGGAAAACTATTAGATCTACTGTAAAAATTTCTAAAAAAATTCTCAATGTAATATCTGTGATGTTATAAGCATCTGATTGTATTTTTAAATTGTCAAGAAAAAAATGTAGCAACACTGTGGAGTCCTATCACTAGTTCTGCACATATTAAGAAAAATATTTTGTACCTGCTGTACTAGATCTTCTACACTACTGAGTAGTAGCCTAGATCTTTCTTTGATGATATTGTTTGCACAGTTTGATTTGCCTCTCTCTCTTCTTCTCCTTCTCTATTTTAATTAATAGATTTTTTATAGTTTTCAAGAACCAGTGTAAGTGTTTTATTCTTCATGAAATCTTCATAATCCTAAAAGCAAATAGTTGTCATTTTTATAATGCATTTTGTATTTTATATTGTTGTTTTATTTGTTCTTTAGGATAAGAAAAATCAATATTTCAGTGTTCTAGTTAATTATTTGTATAAAAAGGATCAGTCCCCACATTGATTAACACTTAATCTAGTCCTTTACTGTTTTTCAAAGTTGTTTCTTAAATTATAGCAAATCCAGAATATTTTCAATTTTGTTATTCATATTTTCTATTGATTTGACTCATTTTAAGATAATTTACTGAAAAATAAGTTTTAAGCTTTTTTTTCCTGTAGAACTTGATATTTAACTCTCCAGAAAATAAAATATTTGTATTTTGGACAAAGGTACATTAGGTATCACTCAAATGGTGCTCAGGGTTTTTTCCTCTATCTAGTCTCAGTGATCACTATTTGCAGGTTTAGGGAACTTTTGGATGCTAGAAATTGAACCCCGGTCACCTGCATAAAGGCACTATCTACTCTATTGTCTTTCCAGCCACATAAAAGTCAACTTCCCAGGCAATAAAATATTATCTATTTTTATTTTTTCTGAAGTATTTTTTGAATGATTCTTTAAAAATCAGGAAAGGAATGAGAAAATTAAAAAGGAAGAGAAGGTAATAAGGTAGGGGAGAAAAATAACAGACATCAAATTAATTATAATGCATCTCAATGCTAATAGAGTCCACAGTCATCTATATCTTGGAAGTAGGGAGGGTGGACTTGCACATATTAAAAAACAAATTATATTTGTCCTCAACTGCAGAAGATTATTAGATAGAATTAATGAAAATCTAACAATGCCAGTGGAATGAGGGGAAAATAGTTGACAGGGAGGGCAATGTTAGTAAATAGTTTTCAAGTGAATGAGACAAATGGTTGCTTCCAGTCAACATCTTCTGAACATTACTCCAAACAGTGTCTCATAGAACAGTAGTTTGTATTCCCCAAACTGTGTTTTTGTTATTTTCCATCAAGTCCAAACTGCTTGTGTTTTCCTGTTTACCTCAAGCATGAAACTCAGAAAGTGTTCCCTTCACAGCTGTGATTGCATTTCTTCTGTTTAGGTTTATTTTCTTCACTTGTAAGTTTCCATTCTATTGTGAGGTATTCAATGAAAGCTTCTAATTAGTTTTAAATTGACAAGTAGTCAAAGCAGTTGCTTGCTTCTTCACATACCAAGTGCTATTAACTTTAAAGACCTGGCTGAAGAATTAGCATGATGCCATATGTTTTGAACATTGAAAGCTTTAGAGGACTACCATTTTTGAAAATTATATATACTCTGAAGTTTACTTTGAAATGACAGTGTTTACCTTTTACATTTGCAGAAAAAAAATACAGAAAGAAACTTTAAATACTAACATTGTATTTGGTTCTTGATATTCCTTGGCAACTAACCACAACTCCTTTGCAAGATCATGCTCTTGACATGTAAATATTTGACAAGAAGCTAAAATATAGCTATGTGATCCTCTTATGTATTTAATGATTTCTACATATAAGGTCAAAAAGAGACGAAGTAACACTTCAGTGTAGAAAAGGGCAAAGGATAATGAGCTTCACAAATACAAATGATGGTAGTCATTTAATGGTCTACTGCATGTGTGTGGTTAATGAAAACAATTGTGTATTCGTGGACTGTACTCATAATATTATTTACTTAAAGTTTGTATATATACCAGCATTATGCAGTCTATACAGTGAAAATAAAATAACCTTTCTGATTTCTGTTACTTGTCTTCTAGATGGCATGTTTGCTTTTGGTTTAAAAGTAGTAAATTAAGAGATGGATAGTAGCTAGAATAAATCCCAGGAATGAATTAGGGCATGAATTTGATCCTTGGCACTTCATGGTGTTCTAAACCCCCACTACCACCCTGCATCACTGGTGCTAACCTCTACTTCTTGCTTAGCCTGGTCAGCATTTCATTGTTAGACTACAGAATTGTAAGAGTCAAGAGCAGGGCAAAATATCACAGAGTGGTAGCACAGTTGTAGGGCATTTGCCTTGCACATGCTGAGTCAGGACAGATGTGGGTTTTGTCCTCAGCATTCCATATGGTCCCCTGTGCCAGGAGCAATTTCTGAGCACAGAGCCAGGAGTAACCTCTGAGAGATGCCGGGAGTGGCCCCCAAACAAACCAAACATAAATAAATAAATAAAACAAATACAACTAAATGTGCAAGCAAAAGAGTCAACAAAAACAAAATCATGAGACCCAAACTTTAACAACCAAAATTAAAAATGAAACTGGGGGGCCAGCAAGGTGGCACTAGAGGTAAGGTGTGTCTGCCTTACAAGCGCTAGCCAAGGAAGGACTGCGGTTTGATCCCCCGGTGTCCCATATGGACCCCCAAGCCAGGGGCAATTTCTGAGTGCTTAGCCAGGAGTAACTCCTGAGCATCAAATGGGTGTGACCCGAAAAACCAAAAAAAAAAAAAATGAACCTGGTATGCAGGCTATTGCATGGTGTGGTGGCATGGGATAGATTCTAGGAACATTGGTGGAGAGAGGTTGGCAATGGTGATTAGATTGATACTGAATCATTCAATGTCAAAAATCCAACTTAGATTTAATTTTTAAATCACAATGATTTAAATTAAAAAAAAGTACAAGTCACAATATAAACCCTCTTAAGATAAATTTAAATCAATTGTTTGCTGTTGCAGTTAACATACCATTCTTCTATATAAAGGTATATATATATATACATGCACACACATACTAGCTCTACACCTGAAAGTTTTCTCAAATATCCACATTCTTACATCATTCATCTCAGATGGAACACACATTATCTTCATTCTTTCAATAATTTGTGAAAATACTGAGATTTAGAATGAAAATCTAGTATGTCCTAAGTTTCACAGCTTGTTCATGATAGAGTTGATATTAAAATCTAATGTTTACATTTCCCTATCATAACTCTTGTAACAGTATTATAATGACTGTGAGTTTTAATATGGTAGATTATTGCATTTAATGAATCTCTTTTTTAAATACTGAATCCCTCAGAGAATGAGTGGTTGCATATTGATGAAAATTGTTTTGATTTTTTACAAAATAGTGAAATTTATGTGGCTAAATACACATTGATCATACAGATATTTATCTAAATATAACAGATCAACCTTTTTAATTGTTTCTCTTTATTGCTGGAAATAATAGTGACCAATTTAGAAAGTAAATTTCTAGCCATTCATTTACTAAAATTTATGGAAAATAGTATAGTGCATATATGCATACATATATATATGCACACAACATATATATGTATATATAAATTTAAAGGAACAAGGTGAATTAATCACCACTAAAAGAAAATCCAAGACTACAAAATAAAATACAGAACACCAATTTTTCACTGAAGAACAGTACAAGATGGCCAATATTAATTTGAGAAACACAATTGCTGAAACTAAAAATTTCTTTGCCCCATTTGTTTGGTTACTCAAGTCAAATTGAATTACCTTCTTTATCACAAATGTAGGTTAAGCAGAGAGATTCCTTACTTGTCATATTTTCCAATACAATTGAAAAAGCAACTTTTGAAAACAGAAGCTAGCAATTAAAACGATTTATTCCACTAACTTTACTTTGTGGTATTAACAGTTCTCTGGATTTCAGTTTTGCAACTCCTTTGGCATCAAATGTGTTCAAAAGCATAAAATTGAAAATGAACGACAAGATGCTTATTAATCTGCTCTATGTGCCAAGCTAACAGTGGACTGTCAAGGCCAAATATTTCTGCTGATGATTTATGCCAAGAGAGGTGCATGCACAGGCACAGAAAAGCGGAACTTTGAAACTTGTAAACTCAAAATTGTTCACCAGTGAAAATGAGAATTTCTATTTCTAAGTTTCCTTTTCTTCCCTTTAATCGTCACCAATTAATGCTTATTTTCCCCCTCTCCTAGAAGTTTCTGCCACTGTTTGTTAAATGGTGTATACATGCTTTTATAATAAGTGTGTTACCGCTTTGCATAATTATTATGTGTGATTAAACCTGCATGCTCTGGAAAACTGTTAAGTTTTCTCATTTAACCAGAGGGAATGTCTTTAAGTCTTTGTGTTATTCACATATAATGCAAGTTGACAAGAAGTCCTGTGAATGGAGCATAGTAAGAAAAGTCCATATTTAAAAGTCAATGCTTAAGTTGCCAGTAAAATACCTTTATTTGTACTTCTTAAAATTGTTCCTGCCATGACTTGACATACAGGGTTTTTTCATACGACACAGCATTATTTTGTAGATCACAGTAATGGTTATATCATATTTTATATTAAGACTACTCTAAAATATAATATTGCTTATGATGATGAAATATGAATTAAGGTGTTATCTAAGCACTGTGCTTTAATTCTGGGTGCATGTAAGCCACTTTATAGCTTGTACTACAGAGTATGAGGTTTGTATACAAATGAAAGAATATGATATATTTTAAAAAGTTAATTGAATAGCTATCAATGTCTACCTCTCAGATATTCAGTTTATTGCTTCCAAAATTAGCTGAGAAGGCATTGTGATTCAACAATGTCAAATGCTACTTATGTATTTTATGTTATTCGATACAAAAAGTTCTAAGTAGGTAACAAAACTATCACCTTTTATTTTAAGAAATGAGGCCAGAAAAGTGTACCTTATGCATCTGGTGGAGTCTCCTTTCACTAATCCATAGTCTTTATCTCCAATTTATAGCATGGGTAGAAGCAAATAGTAATACACATTTATGAGACAAGGTAAAAAAAAATGATTGTTTCTCCCAATCTATTACTTTAGACAATAAAAAGTTTTTTACTTATTTTTAGTAGAAAATCTTATTCAAAAATTTTTGCACACATGCTCTTGGTGGTAGTTGTCTTTGATGCCAGGTGTGGTCACACAGTTTAAGTCTAGTTTTGGGGCCACGACAGGTAATTTTCAGAGGCTCAGTGCTTAGAGTGAAGTTTTCAGGGAATAATACAGTGCTGGAAACTTAGACTGTATTATAGAAAGCAGTTTATGTTCTGTGTCTGAAATCTCTCTATCTGGCCATGGGACTAGTTGCTATGTTTGCACACCTGTTCGCAGGACAGTGTGATGCTTCTTTCAATACAAGCTCATCAGTACTCATACTCCAGGTCTAGGGTCTTGCCTAGCTTTCAGTTGTGGTGCTGACACATCTTTTACTCCCTCCTGGAGCTCGTGGAAGCTGCTGTGCTCCTGCATACCTGATTGTGTTGTTCTGAAGATCACCAGAGATTGGACTAATGATTTTATGCTTGCTGGCTGGTGCTCTGTGTCACTTAGCTATTCCTTGGCCCACCTTGAGAGAATTCCTTTTCTATCTCTAATTTAGGGACCTTTGCACTAGTATAATGCATTAGTAGACTGGGCAGGGCACTTTCCTTAAATATGGCTGTCCTGGGTTTGATTCCCTGCACTGAATCTGCTCTTCTTAGTAATAGTCAAGAGTGATCTAAGAGCAAAGGAGTAAAAAAATGACTGTGTCATGTTTGCAATCACACTAATTTCTTACAGGAAGTATCATTGAATTTTTTCTTAAAGCAAACATTTTTGCAAACCTTCTATAACCAATAAACTAAAGTAATCAGTCTGCAGTAATTATTCTGGATAGCATTTTTATAACTTAATGAAGAATAACATCAAACTTAAGTTAATGCCCTTTATATTGTGTGAACATTTTACCTTATAACTTAGAGCATTGTCTAGTTAAATCATCTTTACTTTATCTGTTTGTCTGTATTGGGTGGGTGGGTGGATGAAGAAGTTGTTATGGGCTAAGGTGGTAATCCAAAAGCCATTTTATGCTAAACCACCTTAGAAAAATGATTCAAATCTTGGACTAAGAATGAAGTGCTGTTTGGACTCTGCTATGTTGGGGACCTTCAGACAATCCTGACTTGACTATGTTTGGGGTTTGCTTTTTCATTGTAACATTTTCTATGAAGTAAACATTGAGTTCCTTTACATTCTGTTACAATGTTTTAAGTTAAAGCTAAGCTTTAGTTAAGACAAGTACTTCAGATATTTTTTTCATCTTTTTTAGCTGAACATTGGAATCACATTTTACCTACATTTTTAGACTCCATGTTGTATCTGTCAGAATTCCAAGGGATTGAATATTAGAGTATAGATGTAACAGTATTTTATAAAATAAAACAATAAAGAATTTGAACTAGTAAAGCAAATCCAAGTATGCAGAAGCTCTGACAACAAAAATAATAATAAAGAAATGATAAAACAGCAAATAACGACGAACAAAGGAAAATGAAGAGAAAAAGAATGATAAAGAAAATCCAAAGAAAAATTAAAATGATAAGAAATTTTATATCAGGACTGAAGTGATAGAGCAGCAAGTGTGTTTTTGCCTTGCACAATGTTGACCAGGGTTTAATTTCCCAGCATCCCATCTTGTCCACAGAGCCTGAGAGAATAATTTCTGAGCATAGAGCAGGAACAACTCTTGAGTGCCGTGGGACATGACCCAAAAAACAAACAAACCAAAAAGAAATTTTACATTATAAAATATGCTAACATAAATTATCCATAAAGTAAAATAGATGTCATTTTAGCAAAATTTGAAAAAAATTACTATAGTTGATTATACTATTCTTAATATTGGGATATATTATTCAGATGTGACTTATTTTAAAATGATAATCAAGTTATCAAGCTTCATTAAAGCTTGCACATTTAATACAGTTTTCATAATAACTTTTCAATTTATATTTTTCTATGTCTTGTCCAACTGAAGTATAAGAGGCCCCCACTACATTTATGTCTATATGTAAAATATTAAACATGTACTTCTATTGACATTTTTTTGAGTGGGCAATGCTGATAATGCTCAAAGGTTACTCTAGACTGCACTCAGGAATTAGTCTTGGTGGTGATCAGGAGAACATATGGGATACAGGGCTCAAACTGGAGTCAACTGTGTACAAAGCAAATGCCCTACCTGCTGGATTCTCTCTTTATAACCCATTATTAAATTTAATATTCTTTATCTAAAAGCAATTAAAATAGAAATTGAATTTAATACTTTTATACTTTTTAGGATAATTTTTGCATTTTTCAGCATATAAGACCACTAGGCATATATGACGACCCTACTTTTCTTGAAAAAATATAGGGTTTGGGCTATATTCACCGTATCAGACTACCTCTCTCTTAATGCACACCAAATGGAAATTTAAAAACGTAACAGAAACGAAGTAGAAATCTCAAAGATTAACAGTATGCTTAATAAAGCTAGACTTTGGAGGGGCAAAGTCATTTACTTTTGCCATTTGTAGTGAGTGACTAATTTTTTTCAGTGTGATCTACATTGAGAGCAGGAAGAAGGGGCTCCTCTAAGATCAGCTGGCTGGTGTGCAGTGATTAATAGGACAGCTAGAGGTAGATAGAGTGCCTCCTCTGTGTCCCCATGGAGGTAAGGCGTTTGCCTTTCATGCAAAAGGTCATCGGTTCGAATCCCGGTGCCCCATATGGTCCCCCGTGCCTGCCAGGAGCAATTTCTGAGCATGGAGCCAGGAGTAACCCCTGAGCACTGCTGGGTGTGACCCAAAAACCAAAAAAAAAAAAAAAAAAAAAAAAGCTGAAAAGCTTGGAAAACTGAAAAGCTGCATACCCTGTGGCTGGATGAAATGCATGCACTAGGTAATTTAGCTCCTCTGTGTGCCCTTAGAGATGAATCAGGACAAACAAAACAAAACATAAAACAAAAACAAACAAAAAAAACATAGCCTTGCCACACCAGACCGTCTTTTTTGTTTCTCCCCCTTTTTTTTATTGTGATTGTGGTTTGGGCTGAATTTTTTTTTTTCTGTTGCTGTATTTTTGGTCGTTGCCTCTTTTGTTTTATTTTTAAATTTGTGCTTGTTTTTTCCTTTTCTTTTTTCCCCTTTCTTCTTTTGAACAGATATTTATAGCCTCTAGATGGGTGGCTTTTTTATTTTTCATTCTCTTCTTTCTTTGCTTTTTCCAACAGAATCACAGAACTTGAATACTCTTGCTCTCCCTCATAACTGGGGGAAAAAAATGGATGGTACTAAGAACAAGCAGTCGTATGAATATTGAGTGGAAATAAAAATTTAAAAAAATTTTCTAGATCAATAAAACCTGATTTCCATGTTCTCACTTTTGCACAGATGTGTTAATCTTACTTATTCTTTATCTACTAAGTAATTTGATGCATATGCAAAAATCTCTTTTCTTTAGCAAGTTTCCAGAACACTTAGATTTACTAGTGGCCAAATCCAGTCTTACCTAGAGATAAAGCAGATTCTGAGAATCTAATTCCTATTCTTCAAGTAACAACATCTCTTATTAACAATCAATTCACTTTAAAAATTTGTTCTACTTTACTTTTTTCTACACCTATTCTATTCTATTGTAATCTATTCTATTCTTCTGGCCTATTCTATTCTTTTTATTTGTTTTGTTTTGTTTTTCTTTTGGGGTCACACGCAGCAGCGTTAAGGGGTTACTCCTGGCTCTACACTCAGAAATTGTTCCTGGCAGGCTCGGGAAATCATATGGGATGCCAGGATTCGAATCACCGTCCTTCTGCATGCAAGGCAAATTCCTTACTTCCATGCTATCACTCCAGCCTCTGTCTATTCTATTCTTACACAATCTTTTTCTTCTCGGTATTCCTTAGACTACCTCAAAGGCAGCTTTTCTTCTATTTCCTAATTCTTCAATATATGTCATTATTGTTTTTCTACTTTCCTTCTCCTTAAAAAACACACTTGTATTTAACTAGCTAAGGTTTTTTTTTTCCATAACCCTAAAACTCTAATTAGTACAGCCATATAACAGTAATAGACTCATTCCTCTGCATAGCTTTCTATTATTGTCTTACATCAATCAGTCGCCACCTTAAAACATTGAGCATTTTAGGTCAATTTCAAAAGTCTTTAATTACTTTTCCTTTTGGAATATTCAAATTTTATGTGATTGTTTACTTGGCTTTTTTTTCTTTTTACCATTACTTTAATAAAGGTAAGTTTTATTTTCTTAAAAAAACACTTCCTTTTAATTTAGAGGAGGGGATTATGAGGTGGATTTGATGGCCACACACAGTGGTGATTAAGAGTTACTTCTGGGTCTGCATTCAAGAATTATTCTGTTAGTATGCAGGTGACTATATGAGATGTTGAGGATTGTAACTGTGTTACAGGGCAAATATTCTATTCACTGTTTAAAAATGTCAGTTTCATAAAACCTTATTGTCGTTGTTTTTGTTTAGGGGCTACACCCAGCACTCAGGAGTCACTCTTGCACTCAGAAAAAAACTCCTGGCATTCTTGGGTGACCCTATAGGCTGTCAAGGATTGAACCTGTGTCTGCTGCATGAAGGCAAATGCCCTAGGTGCTGTGCTATCACTCTGGACCTATAAAATATTTTTTTTACCTGGTTATATGAAACAACTGGGTTTTGATGGCCTTTTCATGGAAAAACAAAACCATTTTAATATGCTTTCTAGTTAGTTGGTTATATAGTAGACTGTGTGGCTTTTAATCTTAAGTTCTATATTATAGAGAAAATGACCTTAAGTTTAATATAATTAGTTTATTTTTACTCTAAGGCTAATTTTTTGGGGGGATGTTGGGTCACACCTGGCTGCGCTCAGGGGTTACTCCAGGCTCGATGCTCAGAAATCTCTCATGACAGGCTTGGGGGACCATATAGGATGCTGAATGCAAACTACCGTCCTTCTGCATGCAAGGCAAACGCTCTACCTCCATGCGATTTATTTGGCCCCGAAACTAATATTTTTTTAATTTAGAGTAAATGAAACATTTTTTAAAGGATTGATAAATTGATTTCTAGAGTATAATAGCATTTTACATAGGTGCCTATATCACATAATATACTGCTTGCTAAATGATACATATTAAGAAGTAGTAAAAAGTATGGAGTTCTGAAAATCCATTCATTTTAAAACAGTGTCTTCTGTACAAATCTTAATATAACAGGATGGTCCTGTGCAATCATTGAGCATACCTTTGTGAAAGAGGATCACATCTATAATCCAAGTCTCAATCTCAGTGTGGTGCCACCTGGTGGTACATGTCAGATTTAATTAAAAACTCGCAGTCGCTTGTATGGTTTTTACAGCAGTTTTTAAAGCAGCGTTAGTGATGAATGTGTCTCCTAGTTAATTGGAAGTCAATATTTCTACTTTTAAGTGGAACAGATTTGGGTTAGAATTCACATCCACTTCTCTTTCCATATGACCGTAAGGCTAGAGATTTCCCATAGCTGACAATTTTATTTTCTCAACACGTGGAGATGAAGAATTGAGTAATACAAAAACACTGTGTAACTTTGCTTTCATCTATTACTTTGTACCTAGAAAGATTACATAATTGGGTATTATATAATATACTGTTTATTTCAAATGTCCTAATTCTTTTGACGATTTATGAATATTTAAATGAATATATGCTTTGTCATATTCAAAATTAAAATGGTAAAACTACAGCACTCTACCATACCATGTTTTATTAAGAGAAACCACAAACAGACTGTAGATGTGGCTCTGTGCTAAAGAGTCAGGATAGCATGTGTGAAGCCCTGGATGCAAGTCCCAGCACTGCAAAAAAGAATGAGAACAAAACTAGAAAGCCACAAATAGATATAGTAAAATAATAACTCATTCTGATATATGAACTCTTATGTGATGAAATAATAATTGTATATAAGGGGCCAGAGCAGTGGCACAAATGGTAGGGCATCTGCGTTGCACGTGCTAACCTAGAACGGACTTTTATTCAATTACCATATAGTCCTCCAAGCCAGGAGCTATTTCTTTCTTTCTTTCTTTTTTTTTTTTTTTGGTTTTTGGGCCACACCCGGTGACGCTCAGGGGTTACTCCTGGCTATTCGCTCAGAAGTCGCTCCCAGGAGCTATTTCTGATGGCATAAACCCCTGAGCGTCACCAGTGTGGCCCCAAAGCCAAAACAGAAGAAAAGAAAGTAAAAATGATTCCATATGAGTAATAATCCCAGTTATGAAGATACATTTGTCTGAATAGATATATTTTGGTTAGAAGTTGCTGTGCTAATTATATTAATTATAATATATAAAACATAATTATATTAAGTATATATTCACATCCTGGTTTTTAATTATTTTTTGTATCAAATCTGATATTATCTAGGGTTTATGATTGATTCTGCACTCAGGGATTACTCCTGATGGTGCTGATGTGAATCATATGTGGTGATCATTGTGATGGGTATTAAGTACATTAATAAATTAATTACCCTACCCAATGTATTATTTATCCAGCTCCTCACATCTAGGCTGTTTTTTTTTCTAATTTATAAAATGATTTTGGAGGGTCCACACGCAGTATTGCTCGAAGGTTTCTCCTTGCTCTACACTAAAAAATTTCTCCTAGCAGGCACTTAGGACACTATATGGTATGTTGAGAATTGAACTCAGATTGACTACATGTAAGGCAAGTGTTCAACTTGCTATACAATAACTCCAGACCTATCACATCCTATTTTAAAGCAAAATGTATTGAATCTATATTTACTTCATTTAAATCGCAGCTCTGAGAATTATTATATTACTACTTGATTATTTTAACTTCATTAACTTCCTTGCGTACACCATATTTGTCTATATACCAAGTATTTGTAGCGATTAAGTGACTTAATGATGACAAGCACTTAGACCATAAGTATTATATAGAGTTCCTTATTATTATTGCACAGATAAAATAGTTTTTCTATTTTTTATTGCCATTGAACAATATCATTATGACATGTACATATTGTTCATATGCTTTCATAGAAAATTTTAATATATAATTAGGTAAAAGAGATCTATCAACTTCTCTATACCAGAATTGGTGACAATACTTGAATAATATTTTTCTAAGAAAGAATATATCATCATTTATTTTATTTATGCTTTTTCCCAATAGAATAAAAGAACATTTTTCTTTTCCCATGATCCATAGGGGCATAGATAGGTGCTCCTTCAAATGTGAATGCATGTATTTTCACAAGTCTATTTGTATATATTTATATCTAGTAGCAGATATTTGCTTCATTTCTCAGCTATGGTCAAAGGATATTATATTTGACGGGAAGTAGTTGACAATGGGTGTGCGATTTTTTACAATAAAAGTTCCTCCTCAACATAAAATGAAGTTTGTCAGCTATAATCCCTGCTACTAAAGTGGCGTTTTGTGAAAAACACTGTCACGATTCAGAAATACTATCATGAAAATAATTAGTCAAGATTGCTCTTTTCTGTTGCATTTTAAAAATTGAATTGTGTTGATTGATTCCTGAAAGAAGATCTTGTTCAATATCCGAGTTTAGCCTATCATGGTATTAACATAAACATTTTTAATTTCTTCTAAATTTAACTGCTTAAATATAACTATTTAATTATAATTATAACTATTATAAGTATGTATCAATCTTAGAGTGTGCCGTTTATCCTTTTAACTTATGTGCCTTATCCCTTATTACTAATTTGGAAATATCATCTTTGTCTAATCAGTATATATTTGCAGCATGTTATATATAAACAATTATATATGTATATGTATTATATGTATGCATGTATATGTATATGTATGCATAATTATATATACCTATATAATTTATGTAATTATATATAAAATTTATTATGAATTTGCAATAACTTCTTTTGTTGTTTTATTTTGTTCTGTGTCGGGTCATATCCAGAAGTACTCAGGACTTACTCCTGGCTCTGTGCTGAAGGATCACTCCTGGGATGTTTGAGGAACCATATGGGATACCAGGTATATCAAACCCTGGTCAGCCACATATAAGGGAAGAGCTATACCCAATTTACTATTTCTCCTGCCCCTAAACTATTTTCTTCACTTTGGTAAAGTTTCATTTTCATATTTTATATGAATTAATAAAATCTGGTCTCTAGAATAGTGATCAATGTTTGTATTCAGAACCATTCATACTTGAAAACAGCTATCCTTAAACATGGCTCAAAATTAATATCAAACCAAAGCAAATTATTCTATTGTCATTTTGCTTTAATTCTTTAAATGGATCCTTAATTTCTTATGGCCTATTTTTATGAAAAGGTCTCATTGCTTCTAGGTTACCTGTTCTTTAATTGTTATTTTTGCTTTATTAGTGATCATTACTAGCAAAGATAAATTTCAAGTAGTTTAACTTTTTGAAATTTGATTTATGAAATCGTAAATTTTGATTTATGATTTAAAGAAAACAGACTAAAACAATAACTGTTTTGCATATGTTGACCTGTTTTGGGGGGCAGGAGCAATAGCACAATGGTAGGGTGTTTCATTGCACCAGCTTGGGTTTGATCCCTGGCAATTCATAAGGGCACCAACCCCATCAGCAGCAATTTCTGAGTACAAATTCAGGAGCAAACCCTGAGCACCAGGAAAAAACAGTTCCCACAGGGTCAGCAGATTGTTGCTCTGAAGGTTCTTGAACACCATGTGGGCCCTAGGGGTCCCAGGAACTACGGGACAAACTCAACTCTTCATCTTTTGACAAGAGCATTTCTTTGTGGTTATGTCAGATATTTGAGTATCATCAGAAATGAACCCACTGGTTCTACACAGTTTGTTTGAGAACCTTCCCACCCTATCATGCCCACCTCTGTCTGTCTGTCTCTGTCTGTCTGTCTCTCTCTTTCTCTCTCTCTCACTAACACACACACACAACTACCCACATCCACCAAATAAAAAATATAGGCACCATAAAAAATTTAATGTGACATCAATTTTCATTTTTAATTATAATTTTCACCCTTGCTTTGATGTTAGGTCATTTTTGCTACGTGTATCCCTCCAAAATGTAGTTTAAATATAGTAAAATATTTTAAATTCCTGTGTTTCCTCAGGAATGTATAGATTGAAGAGAATTCTTCAACTTATCTTCTTTGAGCTCATATGGACTCTTGCACTGAGATGCAGACTGAAATTGTAGATTGAAGATCACTTTTTTGATGGCCAAATGCAGATTCATTGACTGATCTATTCCTAAGAATTAATATGCAAACATACTCAGTTCATTGAAATCAGGAACAGTAACCAATATCATGTTGTAAGAAGGTAAAATTTAAGCTAGAAATATGTTGATTCAGCTTAAATTTTATGTTCAAATACTAATCAACTTTGCAACATAAATGGGGAAAGGTAAAGTATTACAGCAATGAATGCTTTTTTTGTATGCAACAAGGGTTGATGTCTTTGGAACCCCGTGTTCTTCTCTGAGACCTGCTCAAAGTTTTTCCTGAACACATATATAGAAGTAATTTCTGAAAACTTCAGAGTGAAACCCAAAAACACTAACCCCTCCAAAAAAAGAAAAATGTCAAATTTACCTGAACACAAAATGACTTAATCAAATAACCTAGCATTCCAACTGAGACATCATTGCTTCATTCATCCTTTTTTTAGAATTAGTTATCTGCTACTTTGTACTCAAGAGATGCAGATTATGGAGATTTTATCTGCAAAAACTTGGGGGACTTATATTAATCATTGTAACTGAGTACAGATCCTTTCTCAGCATGACTCATAAATATCTTTGAGATTTAAGGCTCTTTATAATAACATTAATTCAATCTGTAAAATGACACTGCTTGCAATAAATTCCATTTACAAATCTGAATAGGCAATGAAGAGAAAGTGGTAGTGTCATTGCAAATTTTTGATGGAGACTGAAAAACAATAGAGCAGTGATAAACATAAAAATATCTTCTTGTTTTTAAAAAGATTGTGCTATGCAGTGACACTAATGAAGATAGAATTTGCTTAGAGAGATTGCTATCTTCCATTAATGCCAAAGAGATAGTTATCTGATTGAAAAAAATCTATTATTGATTATTCAATTTAGTGTTTATATATTTAAATTTTATTCCAGTTAGAGTTATGTTGAAGTTTGGGTTTACCGTCTTAGCACGATACTGCTATGGCTGACAACAAAAATGTTCAAATAAAATCATATTATTTAAATAAAATTGGCCATTGGCAGGCTAATTTCCATTTTGTGGTTAATAGCTTCTTCTTAATATCCAATAATGCACTTATGCTTCAGGAAAGAATGAATCTCTCTTTGTAAATAAGCCATGCCCAGAATATTGATGATTTAAATAAAATATTATGGCTTTAGAAAAGGTCTTCATTTATAAATTAATTTTTTGCCTTGTAAAATATGTACTATTCAAAGCTATGTGCCATAATTTCTTCTCCATGACTAAGTTGTGCAAAGGTAAAAATTTTGTTTAAAGTTTATTAAGTGCTATTTTTATTGTTATTTTGATTTATATTTATATTATATGTAAACAAGTGAATAACTATTAGAATCAAGAAGTATCTTTAAACAATTTAATACAATTTGAATCTTTTATTAAAATGGATTGACATTTTCCTGAAAACATATCATTTCCTAACTCTATATTAAAATTTTGTACTAGACTCATAGCTTGATGGATATGAAAGTAAGTACTATAAGTACAAGGTTCCTTGAAAACTTTCTGCTGTCTTGCCATTAAGTTCATAACACTCTGGCTTTACTTTGGGGGATAACATAATATTTTTTTTTTTTTGGTTTTTGGGTCACACCCAGCAGTGCTCAGGACTTACTCCTGGCTCCATGCTCAGAAATTGCTCCTGGCAGGTACGGGGGACCATATGGGGCACCGGGATTTGAACCGATGACCTTTTGCATGAAAGGCAAACGCCTTACCTCCATGCTATCTCCCGGGCCCCAATATTTTATAAAATTATAGAGTAATATCACACTAGAATATGAGACCCCTTATAATATAGGGATCCAATTAATATTAGAACTTAATGGAAATAAATTAATATAAGGAATAGCTTTATGTCAGAGATATTTTTACTTCAAAGCCTTTTTTCTTCTTATGCCTTTTATTTTTACATGTTTACAGAAACAGTTTTATAAACCATTGTTTAGATATTATATTTTTATGAAGAAGTACAAATTTTAAAATTATTAAGAACACTCTATTACAACATGACACCATTTAATGAAAAACTTCTTAGTTTATTTAAATATGTATGTTATTGATCAATGTTGTTCATTAAAAGTCCTATAAAATAACTTGGGCAAATTATTCGATTTAGTAATCTTTTATATGTACTCCTTAAACTTATGCAGTTTAAACCAGTTCAGAACTAAAGCATAATGATTGTTTTTGTTTGTTTGGGGCCACAACCTGAGGTATTCATTAAGGGATTAATCTTTTATCTCTATTCAGAGATTACTTCTAGTGGTTCCAAAAATCAAAATCAATCATAAAAAAGCAGGCTGCACACAAGGGGCAAATGCCCTACCCTTTGTATTATTTCAGTCCCTTAACCATGATTATTTTATAAGATGATCGAATAGTGATGGACTGATATTTCCTGAGAAGGGTTTATACTTTATAATCAAATAATAATAATAAGATTAATATTTAGAGGAAAACTTCTATACCAAGTAACAAAAAATGTATAACAAGACTGCTAGTTAAGTTTTATTTAACTTTTTATTTAAGTTTATATGTTTAGGTTGATTTGGGGCCACAACTAGCTGTGCTCAGTAATTGTTCCTATCTCTGTGCTAAGAAATCATATCTATCAGGGTCTGACGAACCCTATTCAGTGCTGTGAGCTGTTCCCAGAAAACAAAAATGACTCCTAATAAGCAAATAAATATTGGAATAAAGTAATGGAGGTTATGATGCTTTCAACTTCAAAGATGGAGCTTGAGAGATTGATAAGTACCACTATGACACCATAGTGGTATCATATATGATCTCATAAACACTGCCAAGAATCATTCCTAAACTCAGACCAGAAGACCAGAAGTAAGTTCTGAGCACTACTGGATGTGGCCTAAAAACAAACAGAAAAAATACCTCATGGAAATAAGGAATTACAGTTTTCAGTAGTTGGAAGAACGTAAAAAAGGCGACTTTTTCAGCAGTTTTTGGAATAATTATAATTCTGGGAATTCAGCATAAAACTTTATGCATAAGGAAAACAACACTGACTAAAAATCAAATGCCAATATGTATTTATATTTACTTTCTTTACTATAGTAAAATAAAATAAATAATAAAATAAAATAAAACCTTTTTTATTTTAAAGATAAAGGAGCATTGACTTAGAGATGTTGAATAAGTATCCTGTGGTTATATAAATAGTAGTGCTAAATCAGAATACGGATATTTGAGTCGATATTTACAAATAAAATGAAAAAGTTATTTATTGAAAGATATATATCTACAAATAAGGTAGTTAAATATTTTATAATGGGAGCCGGGCGGTGGCGCTGGAGGTAAGGTGCCTGCCTTGTCAGTGCTAACCTAGGACGGACTGCGGTTTGATCCCCTGGTTTCCCATATGGTCCCCCAAGCCAGGAGCGACTTCTGAGCACATAGCCAGGAGTAACCCCCCCAAAAAAAATTTTTATAATAAAATGTAAATGTATGAATATACTTTTAAACTCAATGATAATTTCTATTATTTATATGTTAAATATGATATACATAATTTGTTTATATATGAATGTTTGAATGTATTAGTTTTATTTTGTAATGTATGGAAATATTTGACTAGAAGAGTCATCAATGTCTAAATAAGCAGTATAGGCAAAATATCTATAAAATGAAATCTTGAGACCTATGCTTGTAGTCCAGGCCATCAATTTGGAAATCAGGCAAAGATGTATTTATTACACTCCTGAGGTCTGATTCTGCCTCTGAGTATTCTTTTTTTTTTTTTTTTTTTGGT
>PVKC010010650.1:0-25523 GCA_004027635.1 Crocidura indochinensis | reverse complement strand
AGAACCAAAAATTCAAGGGACCAAAAGATGGTACAGCAATTATGGCGCATGCCTAGTCTGTGACTGACCTAAGTTCAATGTCTGGCACTACCTGGTCCTCTGAGCATTTGGGTGTGACCCTAGAGAACTGTGACCTGTGAACTACACCTTGGCAACTCAGGGTCCAAGGAGCCTTGAGCAGCTAGCCTGGCATTGAAGTCCTCACCCCCCCAAAGCCAACTAAAAACAGTTTGTGTAACAGTTCTTTTATCATCCAACTTCCATTTCTGGCCTGACCACATAGAGTTGTCTGACCACATGCATTTAGAATATGCATTAATGTATACTCAGAATTGCCCTTTCCAAGTGTTCCCTTCTTGAGAAAGATAAATGCCAATGAACTCATAAATATTTATTTACAGAAACAGAACAATAGGGGATAATAGCCAATAAATACAAAACAGGCCCTAGGTTCTTTATTATAGAACTGAGGTTACTCAGGGTGGAAGAATTGGGAGAAGAGGATGAGAAGTGACATAGGACAGTGCTAGAGGGCCTTTAGCATGCTGATGAATGTAGAGGTACAGTAATATTGTGACTTCAATCACAATTGAGGTGAAAGGGGTTCATTTTCTGTTCTTCATGACTCCAAGATGGATGTGACATACTGTTCAGTAGATTTGGAGAAAGAGATGTCCTCTGATGACAGAATTTTACCTGCTATTGATAGAATTTTAGTTATTAGGAAGGTGAGGATGGCAGTTAGACGGCAGTGAGTAATGCTAAGATAAAAAAAACACATATTCTATATCATAATTGTACTTTCACTCTAGAAGAAAGTCGTAAAAATATTGTTTTGAGAATAACAGTCATTAAGGTAGGTGGCAGATAAGTTCTGTTTAACAAAATATTCTCCAATGACATGCAAAGCTTCCCAATGCCTGGCAGCTTGATCCAAATGAAAGAAAATGTTTGCAGTCAATGTTACATTTTCTCAAAGGCTACAAAGGAATCTATGCAACATAATAATAACAATAATACAATAATAAGGCAAAAGAGCTTGATGCTAGAATTCCCATTTCCTGGCATAGGTTGACTGCCTATTTCTGGGCATTGTATATAGTGTTACAATAACCAGGGAGAGAAAGCACTGTCCATTTCTTTTTGGTTTTTGGGTCACACCCGGCAGTGCTCAGGGGTTACTCCTGGCTCCATGCTCAGAAATTGCTCCTGGCAGGCATGGGAGACCATATGGGGTACCGGGATTCAAACCGATGACCTTTTGCATGAAAGGCAAACGCCTTACCTCTATGCTATCTCCCGGGCCCCGCACTGTCCATTTCTTTGCTTTGCTTTTTTGAAAACAAAGAAAATTTTCCCTCAAACTGAGTTATTGTAAGTGCAATTGGGAAGAATTATCTTGGTTTTCCCTTAATATTCTACATGTCAGTGGCTTTCAATTTGGGCTGCTCATTAGAACCTCTAGAGAATGTAAAGACCAGGGGTGCCTGATTCTGAAGTATAACTAATGTTGAGACCCAGTGGGGAAATAGAATCCTAGTAACCACAGACTCCTGGTTCTCAGACATTCCCAGATTTGCTCATACATATCTAAATCCCTCCGTGAAGTGAACACCATTATAGGCCTGTTACCTGGGATATCTACCATCTTGTAGTCACAGAAATAAGCTAAACTTGACTTTTTATTCATGAAAAATGTTATGTTAATCAATACCATGTTGTTCTATATATGCTGGAAGGTTCCACTCCTCCCTTTTCTAAGGCAATTGTTTCCATCTCTGCCACCCAGTCAGTCCCTGGTGACCACTTACTGACAGTCACTCAAGTGGTAAAGACAAGACAGGTGTTCCTATAATCAAATCAGCAGAGATTATTATTTCCTTAAGTATGTTCAGAATTATCAGAGTGTAAAAATGTTCCATATCAGACAAAATTTAGTTAATGCATGATAAGCACAAGTCATTATAGTGCATTATACTTAGGAGAACTAAGACTTAAAAATATGATGTTTACACTTTAAGAACTTATCATCATAAGAGATTTCAACCTAAATTAATAGAATACTTTTGAAGATTAAAAGATGAATAAGCACAAGTAAATAAACACAAACTGTAAACACCATAAAGTAGTAATTACCATCAGCGATATATGAAAGACCTATAAATTTCCAAGCCATGTACATATACATCTGTTTGATAACCCAAAGATTTGGAACAATCTATGAGCATAAGGTATATGATCACCAAAAGCACTTTACAGAAAAGAAAAGTAAGAGTGAAGAAGTTAAATAACCTATCACATAGTTAAATAACATAAAATTGAAGTTATATAACAAAAATCACAGCTAATCCAGAGAGTATTTAGTACTGAGACTTTTCATTAACTTAAATATAAATTTTGATAAATACAACAATTTTTACCAATTTTCTATGGAAATATAATTCTGCAATAATAAGTCAATATATTGTGAATATAATAAATATTTTTTAAACTTTAGAAGGTTTGATGAAGACATTAAAAAGTTGTAAAAATACAATACCTGGAAGTAAGAGCCAATAAAATTTCTCCAGAAAAATATTTCCCTCCTATCCCTTTTCCTTATATTTACATATGCCTTAAAATATGTTTTAAGAATTGAGAATTTCCTTTTTGTGGCATAAAAGTGTTTTGGGCTGCTTGCCGTTTTTTCTTCAATTTACAATGTTTTGAAACTAAGAAGTGTGAGATGAAACAGGTTTTCTGCCAAAGTTCAAGAAACAGGTGGACGGTTTCCATCTTCCTGGATTAAACCATGACTAGATGCGTCATACAGTAAATGGGAGACTTGAGGTGCTTGGGATTTCACCCTTCATGCCTGATGGTGGTCCTGGCATTGGGGTCACAGTGATCATAGCAGCACATATTAGCAATTTCTATTGGGTAATGTTGGGTTCTAGCATCAAGCAAGCATTTATAATAGACCCTTGTGTTCCTGGACCCACCTTTTTCCTCCAAGTAGTCTGTACATTGGAATGACAAGTAGTCAGCCGACTCAGATGAATCAGCCACAACAGACTCCTTAGGTGGGATAATTCGACTTGGGGAGGGGGTGTAGGGTAATGATGTGGTAAGAGTAGAGGGAGAGATGTGATACTAGGGTTTAATAGCAGGACAACATGCCATCATACATGCCATCATAGTAGTATTACTATTTCTAACAAGATCAAAGATAAAGTCCTCCAGAAGATTTCCTTGGGCAAGGATCATTCTAGCATGGAAAATCAGAGAGCATTACCAACAAGGAGTCAGGAAACTGAAAAATAACTCAACTTGTAATTAAAGGTAGATTGTAAACAGTCACATTCTCGAGGGAAGAGTAAATTATTTTTCTAATCTCTCTACTGAGAGTAATCTTACAAACCCTTTTTATATTAAGAGCTAATAAAATAGTATAAAAGAAAAAATGTGGGCCCGGAGAGATAGCACAGTGGTGTTTGCCTTGCAAGCAGCCAATCCAGGACCAACAGTGATTGGTTCGAATCCCGGTGTCCCATATGGTCCCCCGTGCCTGCCAGGAGCTATTTCTGAGCAGACAGCCAGGAGTAACCCCTGAGCACTGCCGGGTGTGGCCCAAAAACCAAAAAAAAAAAAAAAAAAAGAAAAGAAAAAAAGAAAAAATGTAAACTATACCAATGAAAAATAAATGTACTACTAAACTTATTATAAAACATTCTCATGTTGGTGTTATTTATTAATGCTTTAAAATGTATAACTTGTGAATAATGAATAACTTATTCACAATGTTTTTGTTTTCTTTTGGTAGCAGAGGCATGAGCTCAGGGCTTACTCCTGGCTCCTTTACAGGGCTGATTCCTTATGGTATTTAAAGGACCATAAAAAGGTCCAAGCCAGGAGAGGCCATAGAGATAGAACAGCGGTAGGGTGTTTACCTTGCACATGGCCGACCCAGAATGGACCTGGGTTCGATTCCTGACATTTCATATGGTCCCCGAACCTGCCAGGAGAGATTTCTGAGCTCAGGGCCAGGATTAACCTCTGGGTGTGGCCCCAAAACAAAAGCAAAAACAAAAAAACAAGCCAGGGATTGAACCAGGGTCAGCCACATGCAAGGAAAATGCCTTTGACTCCTGAATTACTTTTCCAACCAGCTTTTTATTAATTTTAATAAACATAATTTATATATTTATTTATTTGTTAGTATTTGGACCACACCCAGCGGTGGTCAGGGGTTACTCCTGGTTCTGTGCTCAGAAATTTCTCCTGGGAGGCTCAGGGGACTATATGGGATGCAGGGAATAGAACTGGGTCTCTCCCAGGTAAACCGTGTAGGGCAAACGCCCTACTGCTCTGCTATCTCTTCGACCCCAGCTTTTACTTTCTAAAGAGGATTTACAAATTTCATATGCAAAGGGCTAACAAAAGCTGTCCTCTTCTGAGTACAATCTAATTTCAATGTGTAGTGAACAACTAGTTATAAAAATAAAAGCATAGGACTTTTCTTTATATATATTATTTTTTTTTTCGGCCACACCCGTTTGATGCTCAGGGGTTACTCCTGGCTAAGCGCTCAGAAATTGTCCCTGGCTTAGCTCTTGCAAGGCAGACACCTTACCTCTAGTGCCACCTCACTGGCCCCAGCATACTTTTACTGCTATCCATTAAGTTTTTTGGGGGGAGTCACACCCAGCAAAGCTCAAGGAGTATTCCTTGTTCTATGTCTAGGGTGGCCCTTGGTGGTGCCTAGGAGAAACATATGTGGTGCCAGGGATCCAAATGGAGTTAGCTGCATGAAAGGCCAGTCACTAGGCTCCTGGACTCATTCTCTAGACATTCTTGACATATCAAGTAACTGAGAGATGAGGTGGATGAAGGGAAAGAAGTGGACCCAGAAACTGGCTGTCACTGACAGTTGGACATCCAGGACTAGATTGACCCTAGCAAACTGCCTCTGTGCAGGGTCACAGGGGAGATACTCCCAGACCAAGACCTGGAATCTGACCCTGACTTACAGCAGCCAGAAATACCAGCCAGGCAGGAGAGTTTGCAATAAGGTCAGTGGGCTCATAGGAGAGAGCTAGAGATGGTTTAGGCCAAGGGTCCTCAAACTTTTTAAACAGGGAAGCCAGTTTACTCTCCCTCAGACCATTGGAAGGCAGGACTAGAGTTGTGTTCTTTAAAAAAAAAAAACTATCAACAAATTCCAATGCACACTGCACATATCTTATTTTGAAGTAAAAAAGCAAAATGGAAATAAATACAGTATTTAAAATGAAGAACAAGTAAAGTCAACAAACTTACCATTCTTTATTTTTTAAATATTTTTATTTAAGCACCATGGATACAAACATGTTTGTAGTTGGGTTTCATCATAAAAAATAACACCTCCTATTAATCAGTTCAACCTTCCCACCACCAATGCCACCATCTCCCTCTTCCCCGACCCCTGTCTTATTCAAGACAGGCATTCTACTTATCTCACTCACTCCCATTGTCATGATAGTTGTTGGTGTAGTTATTTCTCTAACTGCACCCACCAATCTTTGTGGTAAGCTTCATATTATGGGCCAGTCCTTTCAAACTTATCTAACAAACTGACCAGTGTTTCAATGGAAACTATAGGCCTTCTTTTGGCAGGCAGCAGTTTGAGGACCCCTCCCCAAGATGGAGAGGAGTTGAAAGACAGAGAGAAGGAGGGAGTCAGAGAGTGGGGCACACATCCCACACATGAGCACTGCGGGCTGGGTGAATCAGCAGCTAAGTACATACACCACATACACCACATACAGTGGTGGCAAAAACACCTGGTGGACTGTTGCCTCACCCCTGGGTACAGATAACTTACCTGAGCCCTGCCCATTCCTAGGCGGGGCTTTTGGAACCAGATATTACGTTTACTTTACCTGCAAACTCCGCCCATTTCCTGGGAGGGGTCTTGGAAGGGTATATAGGTCTGGGATTTCTGGCTTTCTGCCCTTTTGCCCATTTGGATCCTGGCCAACATGTAGATCAGAGGTGACATGGATGAAAGATGTAAGGCTAGCTAAGATTAGCACGCTTAAAAGGTAGAAGCCACATCTGATGGCTAGGGCTAAATAAAGATGCTATCTCTCATGAAGCCTGCCTGTGAGTGAAATTTTTACCTGCCGCTCTCATGAACCTCCAGACCCGCTGGTTAGTGGGGACTGAAGCCACGTGGCCTGGGATGATGGACAAAGGCCTTCATCTCTTCCATTCAGCACCATCATAAGGCATGATTTTCTTTAGTGGACAAAAAAATATCCTCAGTGGGCTGCATGTGGTCCGTGGACCAAAGTTTGAGAACTCTTGGTTCCAAACTCAAGGGCCAGTTCTGTCAGGCTGAGTCTGTTCTGTTCTCTCATCATCCGAGAAAATTGCTGTAAGAACCTTGGGGCTTACAAAGTGTGTAAATCACTCTATAGTCATTGCTCCCTTGGAAATCCTCGTTCAGCCAGAGTCTGAGTCATGTACCAAGTGCTATTTAACAAACAAACAAACAAACAAACAAACTCTGGGAGGTGGACCCTCCTGTCCTCCAGGCTTTCCCATGAAGCATTTATGTGAGACCCAAACCCATCAGGTAAAGACAGGCGTGAACCCTGGGTTACTAACACCATCCTCTTCCAAACACACACTAACTCTCTCTTCCTTTTAAGATGTGTGTGTGTGGGTCTGTGTATGTGTGTGTGTTTAGGACATACAGTCTTCATATAGTCATTGTTTCTTAGCAACACACAGTTACAAAACACAGGATCAGTTTTACAGCCTGTGAGCCTGAGGTCAGTGGAGTTGTGTCTGATCAGTGAGGGCTCCTGGGGGGTTCTTAAGAGCCACCATCTCCCAGAAGGCAGCCTGGGAACCCATCACAGACACAAGAGCCAGAGATGCACTCTCATCCAGGCATCAATGGGTAGAGATCCGAGAGTAGGGCATGAGGTGCTGAAGTCTCTGAAACAGAGAATGCTTGAGAGACCTGACAGCTTTACAACAGTTTTTTGTGTGATTTTTCTGGTCTGAGCCTTCTATCCCTTAAAAAGTTCCATGACAGAAGAGCCAGGAAACTAGTTGAAATCAAATCTAAATGGAGCCCAGGGAATAAATTTGTCCCTTCCATTGATCCCTTTTGGCCAGGCTGAGCACTGAGCACATGGAAAGAACAGACTACAGCAAAAGGAACCTCTGAAGTAAAGTCACTTGCCCAACATAATGAGCTTGTTGACTGGTGGACAGGGGCTCTGGTCCCCCAGCCTGGTCATTTGGGGATAAGAGATGCTCAGTTTAAGACGTCCTTTTGCAATGTCATGCCACACAGACTGGCTGCAACTTGGGAAGAGACCAGCATCCTAAGAGAAAACTTTTCAGCAGCCAGGTAGCAGCAGACTTTATAATTTGTAAGTCTGAAATGCAAACAGATGACATGGAATTAGAAAGTCAAAATGGGTTTGAGTGAACACTAAGGTTTTGCTTTTTAAAGGGGACCTCTGAGCTCAAGAAACCTCCCCGACATCTGGCCAAAGAACTGAAGGAGACAAGGGTTTTTGCCTACAAATGCCTCCCCCCTCCCATCCAGAAAAAAAATAGCATTAAAGTAACAGCATCTGCAGGCTTTTGGGGGCCATAGAAGATTGAGGCAAATATGCTCTGGTGACTTTTTTACCAGGCTAACATCAGAGACTAGTGGACTGTGGAGCCTGAGACCTGGTCTCTAATTAGGGATGACCCACAGCTGGTATCACCCCCCCAACACACACACACACACACACACACACACACACACACACACACACACACACACACACATTGTTTTTGCTGCTTTGGGCCAGAGATCAGTCTCCAGGTCAACTCTCCTATATAGAGAACGTGACTATCTTCACGACTAAACTGTTCCTGCCAGATATTTCTTCTCACCTTTCATTTTAAATTTATGTGCATACTTTTAATTTTTGTCTCATGAGTCACACCAAGCAGTACTCAGGACTTACTCTGAATTCAGGTTACTCCTGGCAGGGATTGAGGGGCCCTTTGTGGTGCCAGGAATTGACCCAGGGTCAGCCATAGGTAAGACCAGAGCTTTAAGCTTTGTACTCTCTCCCCAGCCCCTGGAACCTTCCTACTTTCTGTACCAATTCCACATCTCACCTCAGGCAGAAGCAGATACAAGAACAGCAAAATGACCCCAAGTAATCACAGTGATCAGGGAAGAAACCAGTGCCAGGTTATTTCCTTCTTGCTTGCTGTTGGGAGTGGATTCATAGAAAGTGAAATGCTCAGAGATCCCATTTGGGGATGGTCAGGGGTCTTAGGCAAGTCAGGGGATGCCAGCAATCAAACCTGGGTCAGCCATGCACAAGGCAAATGCCTTCCCTGCTGTGCTATGGCTATGGCCACATTTCTAAATCATTTTTTAATGAACAAAGCATTGCAGATATAATTATTAATAAATAAAATATTGTAGGTATAGTTATTAACTTTCTATCTATTCATTTCTCCAGGAGCTCTGATGCAATAATGTAACCTTTTTAAAGGTAAACTCCTTTTCTGTGTGACCTCAGAATCCTTTGACCCCGTCACCTCAACTCCAGTTTCAGGTTCAGTTTTCACATTGGCACTGAACTGAGATGGCCTCACATTAGCCTGATCACATGTCTCGGGGTCACACACCCCAGGCCAGAGTTGTGATCTGCTCCCCAGATGCTCTACATCTACAGATGACTGACAAGCCATTACCTATCCTGAGGGGAGTCACAGGGAATCCTGAGGAGGGATGTCCCAGAGCATAGACCCCAGATATTCCATCACTCACATAGTCTGATCCACCCTCTCATGAACTGCGTTGGTCACTCTTGTTGGCTTGTTACAAAAACACCCACACTATGAATGTCGTGGGCACTCTGGAGATAAAAGAATAAAATAGATGCTGGTCACCAACTACACCCCACCCGTAAATACAGCTGGAAACCAAGCTACTAGCTGGGTGCCCCAGCAGGTGCTTCCCCTGAGCTCCCTTCCAGGACCAAGAACTCCATGACTGGTATTTGCAGTGACAACATCCTTAGCTACTATTCACGGGATTTGCTGCTTGGCTGGTCTCCGAGAGAGGCAGCATCCCCCCCCCCTCCCCAAGGATGTCAGGGGGTACAAGCTCCAGCCACCTGCTCAGCAGATCAGTCTTTCGTCATGGAGAGAAGGCTCCTAAAGAAGGAAATCCAGAAGCTCCTGTAAGTCTCAGCGAGCAGCATGGTGCTCAGTACACTGGGAAGCTGTAGGTCTCAGACTAGAGGGTCTGGGCATGGTGGAGGGGGAGGTTAGTGAGAAAGGCCGAGAAGGAGGCTCTCAGGGTGATGGAGGGAGCAGCTGCCCAGCCTGTCTCCTACAGGAAATCCCTCATAGAGGGGTAAAGCAGAAGGCAGAGTCATCTCAAGGATGTTTCTGCCACCAGTCCCACATTAGGGCATCTGCTTGCCTGAGTCTGAGAGCTAAGCCCACAGCCCTATCAGCAGTGCCAAGCTGAGCAGTTTCTTAACAACCCCACCAGCAGGTGGTCTTGGGGAGATTTCCAGAAAATGTACCCCTGGGCCCATCATTTAAACTGCCTCCTTGCTGTCTTCTAACAAATGAAATAGCTTGTGTCTTTTTTGGGGCATCACTGGAATTTTGAAACATCTTTTTTTATTTTTTGGAGGTAGTGGTAGAGGAAGGCACCACAGTCGTGTTTAGGAGACCAGAGACCCATCTTGACTCCATTAGCCAAATAGCCTGGCAGTCAGTACTGGGGCCACAAATGAGTGATGGCCAAGCCCTGTAATGCTGGGGACCCCTAGGGCCACTTTGGCTATGTGGGGTTGGGGGAGGCCCTGTAGGGTCATTCCTGTGATGCTGGGAGCGGGGTGGTTAGGATGCCAGAGCTATGCCCATGGATGCTTGGAGATCTCAGGGTACCAGGACCAGGCCAAGCTCTACATATATCATAGCAGTAGTTTCTCCCCAGTTCTATCTTTTCTTTACATTTATTTGAACAAAGTGAATGTCCACTTTTGGTATGGAATTTTTTTCCTGTGGTAACTTTTCTTTGACTTGGTACTTTGTTGAGTTTAAGTAAAGCCACGGAGCATACAAAGGGGAAGGGGGGAGATTATGCTGTATTTTACCTGTATTCTGGGCCCTATCAAGTGGACTGTCTCTACCAAGTTAGAAAATAATTTGTTTTGTTTGTTTTGGGGTCAGACCTGGCAGCCCTCAGGGGTTACACCTGGCTCTGTGCTCAGAAATCACTTCTGGCATGCTCAGGAGGCCATATGGGATGCTGGGGATTAAACCCCAGGACAGCTGCATGCAAGAAGCACTTTGGGGCCAGAGTTTGCCTTGCACATGGCTGACCCTGGAAAGACCAGGATTTGATTCCTAGCATCCCATATGGCCTCCTGAGCCTGCCAGGAGCAACTTCTGAGCACAAATCCAAGAGTGCCGTTGAGTGGCCCCAAAACAAAGAAACAACAACAAAAAGAAACACTCGGCCAACTGCCCTCTTTTGCTGGGGATGAGCAATGAATATAAGCACATGTGCACACACATTCACACATAGAGTCATGCATATGTACACGCATACGTGCACACATAGTCTTAGGGCCACACTATGCAGCACTCAGGGCTTACTCCTGTTTCTGTGCTCAGGGATCAATCACTCCTGCAATGGTCAGGAACCATACATGTTGCCAAGGGTCAAATCCCGGTTGACCACAAGCAAGGCAAGACCCTCCTGCTTGTTCTGTTTCTCCATACTCCAGCTTCGGGATTTTATCCCAGCCTTTGAGAGCATCACAAAGATCAAGAATAAGTCCTCCTTAGGATTGGAATGTTGTGACAGGCATGTATCTGATTTTATAGCCAAAGAAAACATTCAAACTACTTTAATTGAAGTATTTGAAAATCACAAAGCAAAATGGCAATATTTTTTAGATAAACATATTGATGCCAGAGGCTGCTGGAAGTTAAAACAAATCCATCTTCCACGTGGTATTTGCCTGAGGTGTGTGTTAAGGAACCTTGGCGCCCCCAGCTGGCCTTACACAAAACTGCAAAATTTGCACACCCACCTGGGAGATTCCAGAATATATTCCAGAAATATATATTTCTTTATATATATGTACATATATACATATATTTATCTATTTATTTATAGGCTACTTTCAGTATTCTCAGGGATTACTCCTGGTTCTGTGCTCAGGAATCACTCCTGGTGGGATTCATTGTGCAGGGATCAAACCAGGATGGCTTCATGTAGGACAAGTGCCCTCCCTGCTGCACCATCTCTCCAGCCCTGTGTTCTCTGCCCTCCTCTTGACTCTCTTCAGGAGAGTATCTTTTGCCTTTCTCCTGCCAGTGCCCTCTTCCTCTCCTTACTAAAAGTTCCTGTGAGAAAAGGAATTAATAAGACTGTACCTAAGTGGAATTTGTAATAATGTTTTTATGATTGATTCCTAAGGGTATCTGCATTTAAGTGGATTCAAAAGCATTCAAATGCATTCAAGATCCTTATAAGAGAATCATGCATCTATCTGTACAGAATATTCTATCTTTGTAACTTCTCCACTTGGGATAACTTGCTCAAGGTTAACTTGGGCCACCAGACGGTGGCTCCAAGTCTTTGGAGCTCAAGAAAACATTTCCTGCATGTGGGAATCTGTCAGAATTTTCTATAAAATCTGTACCCAAGATCTGAGTCAAATGTTCAGCTCTGTGTGATTTATCTTACTAATGGCCAGACATTTGAAATGTCCAGACTTGCAAAATGCCATTTAAATCCCAAAGAGGCAATAACTCAGTTGCTATGATCAGCTCTGGGTGTGAATGAAGGAGGGAGGGACCAGGGGTGAATGACTCTCTGAGGACTGAGTTCCTGTGACCTTCCCAGTGGTTCAATGCTGCTTTCTTGCTTTTAAGGGGAGATTATATTGGCATCAGACTTCGGGAAAATGAATTTGACCCAAAAGGAAGAAGGCAACTCACCTTTCTAGATGATATGGTAAAGAATGCCGTGCTGATGCGGGTCACCTTTGTGTTATTTGTGTATTAGAACACAAGCAAGAACCTAGTAGTAAGAGACAAGAATAGACCTTGTTAACTCTCAAAATGTCTCTCTTCCTTGTTCTCCATTCTAAGATATTGTTCATATGGTCTTTTCAATTTATTAAATCACAGCAGAAAAAATGAGAAAACAAAATTTATGAGACTTTGAGAAAACAAAATTTATGAGACTTTGGCTATTTGCTAGTAAGAGAAAAGATGAAAAAATAAAAATCCATGCAAGATTAGATTTTACATACATGTTGACATTTGTTGTGGATAATAATAGTTATTACATTGGTTCTCAGATGTAATAATACACTTTACCTTTAGCATATATGGATGAAAAGTATTAATGAATTGAACAATCCTAAAATCCTTTGTGTCATTATTCTTGTTGACCCTTGGGTTCATGTTCTGTAATGAAAGTTCACGTTAATTTTAAAAGTAAATTGCAAAGATATACTTGAAAAGAAATGAGTGACCCACATTTTTATGTTTGCCTATTTACTACTCCTACTCTAATAAGGAAGAAAGGAAATTTTCCTCCCAGCTCAACCCCCAAACCTCTGATTTTCCTGGAACTGAATAACCTGTTAAATCCTGGAAGTCTAAAGTATTAATACTCTATGCAAGTATTAAAATTATTAGGTGAGTACTTCTAAAATTTTGATAAGGCCTTATTACTAGAGTTTTGATTTATGAGGCCTGGATATGTGTATTTCTGATGAACAAACAATGACTGATGATTCAAGCATCGAATTTGGATTAAATGTCAACAAATGATCTTGGCTGGGCCTTCTGTCACTCTATCTCCTGTGTTCTCTCTCTCTCTCTCTCATTTTCTCTCTCTCACACACAAACATCTCTCTATCTCTGCCCTCTTCATTTTTCATTCACTTTTTGGTACAGTGCCTGGAGGAAAGAAATTATTAACTTAGAAAACATTAGCTTGGGCCCGGAGAGATAGAAGAGCAGCGTTTACCTTGCAAACAGCCGATCCAGGACCAAACGTGGTTGGTTCGAATTCCGGTGTCCCATATTGTCCCCGTGCCTGCCAGGAGCTATTTCTGAGCAAACAGCCAGGAGTAACCCCTGAGCATCGCTGGGTGTGGCCCAAAAACCAAAACCAAAACCAAAAACAAAAAACATTAGCTTTATTATCCACCCCAAACAGAAAAACAAAACCACCCTGTCCTTTCCTGGGGTCAGGCCTAGAGAGGAGAGAATTAATGTTTTGATATAGAAATCATGAATATCTTTAGAAGTGTCCAGAAGAAGGAGGTCAGTAGGACAGGAATAATGTCAGGGTTGTTTCTCAGTTCTTCATTATAAATGAGACTCTTAGCTCGTCACCTTTTTCCATCTCCCACAACCCTCTGCTCAGCCGTGCCCCCTCCCAAGGAGAGTCATCTTCTCCTACTGACATCTCCCTGCTCAGCAAGGTCCAGCTCTGAGGAGTCTCCTCTCTGAGGCTCCCCAAATCCTTCATAACTCCCCATGGGACACTCCCTTTCCCTGCACCCCCTAGAGAACACTGAAGTTCTACCCCAGACTGCAAAGTGCTCTCTGCTTTCCTCTTCCCCTTATTGTTTTGAAATTGTAGGGAACCAGAGGCTACTCATCTGAGGATATACCACCAGTTGTTGAGAATTCCTAGGCTTGATCACAGATCATAGATCCCTAATGCTCAGTTTAGTGTTCTTTGGAAAAATCTATTCTTTCATTTTTACCCACACATTAAAAACAACAACAACAACAACAACAGCAACCTGCAAAGAGTAGTAGTAGGGAGAGCACTTGCCTTACATGCAGCCAAACCAAGTTTGATCTCCAGTATCCCATATGGTTCCCTGAGCCTACCCAGAATGATCCCCTAGTGCAGAGCCAGGAGCATCACCAGGTGTGGCCCGAAATAAAACAAAAGTAAAACAAAAGCAAGGAACAAGATCCCGTAGCAGGAAAAAACAAATCCCGAGTCTTAAATCTTTTGGTACTAGACATACTACTGTGGACACGATAAAATAACAGATTAGGCCTAAAAATGCCTCATCACTGTCATCGCTGGAGAGTGTGGAGACCAGGGTCTAAATAGGTTCTTTAGGGGGGCCGGGCGGTGGCGCTGGAAGTAAGGTGCCTACCTTGCCTGCGCTAACCTAGGATGGACTGCGGTTCGATCCCCCAGTTCCCCATATGGTCCCCCGTGCCTGCCAGGAGCGACTTCTGAGCGAATAGCCAGGAGTAACCCCTGAGCGTCACCGGGTGTGGCCCAAAAACCAAAAAATAAATAAATAAATAAATAAATAGGTTCTTTGCTCTCCACGCCCAGGCTCACTGCGACTTAGCCCTCAGTGTGGCTCTTCAGTGGCTGGATGGCTCTGAGGACTTGAGTTGGCCGGAATGGGAGAAAGTGTAAGTTGGACAAGTTGCTACCCTTCGGTAATGTATGACTACATGTAATGATAACTTTAATGGAGGAAGTTTCTGTTTGGCACTTCCCATTGAGTTTTGTGGATAATAGTAGCTATTACATAGGTTCCAACATGTAATAATACACTTTACCTTTAGCATAGATGAAGGGAAAGTATTAATGAATTGAACAATACTAAAATTCTTTGTGTCATTTTTGTGAATTTGGGTTTATTTTCTGTAATGAAATTTCACATTAATTAAAAAATAAATCTCGAAGATATAATTGAAAAGAAATTGGGACCTGAACGGTGGCTCAAGGGGTAAGGCATCTGCTTTGCCCGAACTAGCCTAGGACAGAAAGTGGTTTGATCCCCAGGGGTCCCAGATGGTTCCTCAAGCCAGGAGCGATTTCTGAGTGTATAGCCAGGAGTAACCCCTAAGTGTCACCAGGTGTGGCCCCCTTCCAAAAAAAAGAAATGAGTTGGGGACCAGAGCGATAGCACAGCGGTAGGGCATTTGCTTTGCATGCTGAAAATCTGCAACAGATCCTGGTTCAATTCCTGGCATCCCACATGATCCCCTGAGCCTTCCAGGAGTGATTTCTGGGTGCAGAGCCAAGAGTAACCCCTATTGAGTGTCACCCAAAAACAAAAAAAGAAAAGAAATGAAATGAAATTAATAAATTAATAACCTTTCCACATTTTATGTTTGCCTTTTTTGTTTGTTTTTGTTTTTTGGGTCACACCCAGCAGTGACCATATGGGATGCTGGGATTTGAACCACCATCTGTCCAGGGTTGACTGCAAGCAAGTCAAATGCCCTACCACTGTGCTATCTCTCTGACTTCTCTGTTTGCCTAGTTTATGTTTGTCTATTTACTGTGCTTATTCTAATAAGGAGGAAAGAATTTTTTTTCCCTCCCCAGCTCAACCCCCACCCCCTGATTTCCCTGGAGCTGAATAACCAGTTAAACACTGGTAGTCTAAAAGCATTTTATCTCAGGGTTGAAAACATGACAGTTGAGTACATTCCTCTTGTATAGAACCCAAGAAAACATATAGTTGTCCACCTGAGGACATTATATTGCTTTTCACATAGTTGTCATCTTTGCAGTTGGGTTTCTGCTGAATGAAAGTCCTTCTTGAACAGGAAGATTTGCTCTGGAAGGAGGATGGTCTTTCTCGAATACATGTCTTATCACTTGAAAGGCTGATTATGGGAGAAAGCCTGGACTTTTCCTGGACCCCATTTTGTCAGCATTTTTTCACCTAAACCAAGCTGTCTGAGTCAGACTGCTTGACTCATATCCAGCATTCTTGGCATTTTTGCAAGTGTGTAAATGAGACTTACTCAAGTGGGATGAAGGTGAAATGAATGAGACCCAGGTTGAATGGCTCATTCCAGAACTTCTTCAGTTTCGTGTTCTTGGGACACACACCTGGTTCTGGGTGGTTGTGTAAGGTAAGTTTAGTTGTGATAAGCTAAAAGTCCATTTTGGAAGACTCCAACCAAGGCAAAAAGAGAGGAAGGTATTTATTGTCTCTACACTTGAAAGGCCCCTAGGTGAGATTGTATGAGCATAGCTCATTCAACAATCAACCCTGCACTGGACTTACACCTGGATTCTATTATCTCTGTATGGACATTGCTAACAGTAGCAGCCCACTTCAGCACAATGTTTAGTGCTGAAGAGAATGAATTAAAATCACAAAATTGGGGCCGGAGAGATAGCATGGAGGTAGGACATTTGCCTTGCATGCAGAAGGATGAATCCTGGTATCCCATATGGTCCTCTGAGCCTGCCAGGAACGGTTTCTGAGCTTAGAGCCAGGACTAACCCCTGAACACTCCCGAGTGTGACCCAAAAACAAAATAAAAAAAAAATCACAAAATTGCAAGGACTGCAGTTAAAGCACTTGCCAGAAATGCAGCCAACCCTGGTTCCATTTCTGGCACTGTGTAGGTTCCTCTGAGCACTGCCAAGAGAGATCCCTAAACACAGCTTAAGCCTCTGAGAAGCACTGGGTATGGCCCAACATGGTCCCTCCCCAAATCACAGAATCTCTCAGTTTTGTCTCTGGGACTGTTTACCTTGGCTTCCCTGGGGTGGGAGAAGATGCTGACTTCATCAACTGTATCTTTCAGAAGGTGGTTGAGATCTGGAGAGGTCAACAGGCTTGCGGGGGAGGAGTCAGGCTGTCCCTCTCCTCCTCCCCAAATAACCACTGTAACAGAAGGATAAAGGTTAGCAAAATTACCCACCAATGTTCCTACTTGACCAATTTTTTGTTTGTTTGTTTGTTTTTGGTTTTTGGTTTTTGGGTCATACCTGGCAATGCTCAGGGGTTACTCCTGGTTCTATGCTCAGAAATTGCCCCTGGCAGGCACGGGAGACCATATGGGATGCCAGGATTTGAATCACCTACCTTCTGCATGGAAGGCAAACGTCTTACCTCCATGCTATCTCTCTGGCCCCTACTTTGGCCAATTTTTGTTAGTTGCAACAATCTGGATAAGTGAGAGCCACTGAATCACCACCATTGGAAATTTTAAAATCTGAGGTTTGAACTTTATTGAGGGCTGATCAGTCATATCAGGTTTGTAAGAAAGTGGCTTGTCATTAATCTGGATTGATGCAGAGCCACAGGAGATGTTTGTGAGAATATGAATGCACCTTGATTCTTGTTTGCTCATATCCCCCTCAGGAGAACACTGCTTTGTGATAGATCTATTTATCCAAACAACAGAGAGCGAAAAGCAATGATTCTATCATCTTATGCTGGGATCTTACTGGTAAGGAAAAAGGCATGTTAAAGAATGAAAATTTGAAGTCTATGTCTTAGTATCAATGAATATTTTCAGTAAAATTTTATGATTTGCTACTATGAATTGCTTTTTTAAAAGATCTAATAGCAATACTTCTATATTTATTGTTAATTAAAATAAAAAATACTTGGAATCTGCATACTGAATTTATCAATTTATCAGAAGCTATTCATTTAGTATCCACATTACCAAGATACATTTAAGCTATGAGCTTCCTTACATACTACTACTACTACTACTACTACTACTACTACTACTAATAATAATAATAATAATAATAATAATGAACATAAACTGTGGGTCCAGAGAAATAGCACAGTGGTTGGGCATTTGCCTGTACACAGTCAACCCAGGATGGATGGTGGTTTGATTCCTGGCATCCATATGGTTCCCTGCATCTGCCAGGGGTGATTTCTGAGTGCAAAAGGCGGGAATAATCCCTGAGCACCACTGAGTATGACCCAAAACCAAATCAAACAAACAAGCAAAAAAAAAAAAAAAAAACAAATGAACCACAGTGCACTAATATATTTTTGTTGTTTTTGATAACAGAATAACATCCCGATTGAAGAAGTCTTTAAAATTTATGGAGCTGATTCTTCTGCCAGTTCTGGTACCACTAAGGTAATGGTAGCTTGAGACTATTGATATAAGAATTTTTAATAGAAAGTTTATTTATTTGATTGCTTTATAATTTTCTTTTAAGACATGAAAAACATTTGGGAATCTGGTGGGAAGTGTGAACCACAGCTGGCAGTGTTTAAGGGATGGTTTCTGACTCTGCTTGAAGTGAGCTCTGCTCATGCTCAGGGAACAGATACAGTGCTCAAATGTAATATATACAGGTATCAATCCTAGTTTGACCACACATCAAGGAAGAGCCTTATCTTCTGGACTAGGGATCCTCAAATGACAGCCAACGGCCCACATGTGGCTTGACAAGGGCATTTATCCAGTCCATCAGGTGTTTTTTGCTGCTGCTGTCTGTCCTGCTTAGCAGCCAGGTCCTCCCGGGCCCACAGTGCTTATGTGTGGGATGTGTGCCGCACTCTCTGACTCCCTCCTTCTCTCTGTCTCTTGACTCCTCTGCTTAGTCTCCAGCAAGGGTCCTCAAACTACAACCTCCAATGGAATACTGTTAAGTTTGCTAATTTAACTTCAGTTATTCTTCATTTTTAATATTGCATTTGTTCCTGTTTCATTTTTTAAGTTCAAAATAAGATAGGTGCAGTGTACATAGGAATTTGTTCATAGTTTTTCTTTTATAAAACTATAGCCTGGTGGGGCCAGAGAGATAGTACAGCAGCGTTTGCCTTGCAAGCAGCTGATCCAGGACCCAAGGTAGTTGGTTCGAATCCTGGCGTCCAATATGGTCCCCCATGCCTGCCAGGAGCCATTTCTGAGCAGATAACCAGGAGTAACCCTGAACACCGCTGGGTGTGGCCCCCAAAAACAAAACAAACAAACAACTATAGCCTGGCCCTCCAATGGACTGAGAGACTGTGAAATGATCCCCTGTTTAAAAATTTTGAGGACCCCTGTTCCAGACTATGCTTCTGGCCTTGTGGAGTAATGTTTATGTCAAAGATACAAAGTCATATCTTTTTTTGGGGGGGTTTTGGGCCACACCCAGTGATGCTCAGGGGTTAAGGATTATTCCTGGCTATGTGCTCAGAAGTCGCTCCTGGCTTGGGGGACCATATGGGAAACCAGGGGATCGAACCACGGTCCATCCTAGGCTAGCGCAGGCAAGGCAGGCACCTTATCTCCAGCGACACCACCCAGCCTCACAAGCCATATCTTAATTTGATATTATCTGTATATAAAATGTTCTCTTTAAGTATAGGGCTGTTTTATTCAACAATTGTATATTGTGTAAGACTGGGTAGGGCAAATATAGCCCCAAATTTAGGGTTTAGGTCCCGTCTGTTGCAGCATGACTCTTTTTTAAATATATTTTTTATTTAAGTAACATGATCATAGTTGGGTTACAGTCATAGCCAGAACACCCCCCTTCACCAGTGTAACATTACTCCCTCCCCCCTTCCCATCCCCTGCCTGTATTCGAGACAGGCATTCTACTACAGTTATTTGTTTTTAAGTTCAGTAAGTTGTATTTTTTTTCCTTAAAGAATAAGAGTAAAGAAATATAGTAAAGGTGTGATAGTGGCAATCGCCATTGTTTGCATAGGTCCAGAAAAATTGGGAAAATGGAAAAAAAATCCTTGACCTGATTACAAAAAGGCCTCACCCCAGAAGTTTATTGGCATAAGATAGATTCTGGGTTCCAGGCATACCAGTTCGTCCAACTCGAGTCATTCTCAAGGTCCCGGTGAAACTTTTTCACACTTTAGCTATTGTTGGTATCAGATTCTTAAATTTAAAGACTCTAGGTTCTGTGCATTTCTTTCATTGATGTCAGGCTGATCTGGAGCATCCTCTAGTTTCAGCATACCATTAAATGCGGAGTGATCTTCCCTGCATGAAGACTGTTGCTGAGTCGTCTGGGTGTTGGGAGCACTCTTTGGAGTAAGTCAAGGCCAAAGTAGTGGTAGGTCTTCCCTGGTAGAGGCGTGGATCCTGGTAATGTTATAGACAATTGTGGTTGTTTCCATAGATGGTATCATTGTTCAGGTGTGTGTGGGCGATGCCCATTCTTCTGAGGCCTGAGCCAAATCATTATGCCAATGTTCAGTGTAAAAGGCCTAATTACATTACCAAATTTGTGTTCCCATCTCTATTAGATAAGTATTTGTTTGTTGCAGCATGACTCTTGATGAAGAACAAAAACATTAAGAAAGCAGGCGAGTTGTGCACTGTTTCCTATCAGGATAAATGATGTGCTTCACTCTGGAGAAGTCTCTATGAGTCTAGAGATCCAGGTTTATGTTTTGAAACCACTTCTGTGGAATCCAGTTTCCTCTTCCCTCTGAGCTTTCAAATTCTGATTGATTGATTAATTGATTGATTGATTTGCTTTTGGTTTGAGCCACATATTACTGTGGTCCCAGCTTACTTGTGGCTTTACACTCAAGGACCGATTACTCTTGCTGACAGTCAGGCAACCAGATGTGGTGCCAGGGATTGAAACCAGATTGGTCACATGCAGAGGCAAGTGTCTTGCTCACTCTCCTGTCTTTCTGGCACATAATAATCTTTTTCTCTCCTTTTTTTTTGTTTGTTTGTTTTTGGTTTTTGGATCACACCTGGCAGCGCTCAGGGGTTACTCCTGGCAGGCATGGGGGAACCATATGGGATGCCAAGATTCAAACCACCATCCATCCTGAATTATCTGTACACAAGGCAAATGCCCTACCACTGTGCTATTTCTCCAGCCCCATAGTCTTTTACTCAGTGGACTATTGTGAGTCGTATTTTCCACCTGCTCAGTTTGATGCTTTCTGGGTAAAAGAACATTTAGTCAACATTTCAATGTGAGTTGTATTTAGAGTGAACTTTCTCTTCACTTTCAGATTCTTTGTTTGCTTGTTTGTCTGCTTGTTTGTTGTTTTTATGGACCACTACCAACAGCGCAAAGGTTACTCTTGACTTTGTACTCAGAAGTTACTCTTGGCAGGTTCGGGGACCATATGGCATGCCAGGGATGGAACCCAGGTCGGCTACAAACAAGGAAAACACCTGTTACCACCTGCATAAGGAAGCATGCACCAGACGTGGCTTTTGCCTTTCCTGGTGCAGTGCCTAATTTTTCTCCCAAGAATTATCTGCCAAAAGGCCTGTTCAGAGAAGTCAATCATTGATCCTTTGCATGAATTATTGGCTATAATTCTGACATGGCTGTGACATTATATTTTCTCTTTATTTGAATTTTGTCTCTTTTGCCACTACAGAAATTCTACCTTAGCTATCTCGCAGTCATTAAAGGAATTTCAGTACCAAAGCAAGATGCTAGCAGTTCCCTCCTGGCTTAGCATATTTGTAACTTAAAGTCCAGCCAGCTCTCTATTTCTGTCAGCCTTCTCACTCCCGAAGGCCAAGTCAAAACATAGCATCTTCAAGACAATGGTCTTCTCTCCCTGCCTTTGAGCATCACAGCAAATGATTTTAATCTCTGGGACTCTCCCTTTCATTTTGAATACCTGCTTGCAAACAGGTTTGGTCAGTGTAGAATTAGATTATTTCACTAGGTATAATTATTGTATCCCTTTCTTTAGTATTATTCTCTTTCTATTAACAGATCATAGGAAGTGGGTCTTAGCCCCTAGCTAGAATACTATTTCCCTCAGATTAAGAATATTTGTTATCAGGAGTAAACCAGGATTCCTGCTACCCCTTAATTTACATCAGTAATGACACCTAGGTCCAGGAACTTCTTTGATATGTAAGAATTTAGCCTTCCTTTTATCCTCTAACTCCTAACTGAAACCTATTCTATTCTAAGGATACAAACCACCTAAAGCTATGTGTATTTGTTCTAAAATCAAACAATGTACATTGCATTCCTCTCATGATACGACTGCCTCTTTCTCACTTTATATACTCACTTTCCTGAAGATTAAATTTGTCACACTCCTACCAGAGAGTGTTGACCCCACACATACTGCGTGTGGTATCATTATTTCATATTTCATATTCGTCTGCTTCGTGTTCCCGATTTTTTTTTTTTGAGGATTTACGAACCCCACTTAGGTCTTGCCTATGGATGCAACACGTCCGCAACAAACACCCTACCTGCTGTGCTATTGCTTTGACCTCATACTTTCAGATATCTTGAGCAAGAATAGCAGAAAGGAAAGATGAGAAGAAAGCCAGGTGGAATGGGGGGTGTACTCATGGTGTTTCTCAGAGTTGTCTGTGAAGCTAGAGGAAGTACAGCACAGAAAATGCTGGCCTTGCCTGGGGCTGGCCTGTGTTTGATCCCTGGCAACCATCTGGTCCTCCAGCCCACCAGGAGTCATCCCTGAGCACATCCAGGTGTGGAGCAATAATAATTTTCTATAGCCCCTACAGAGGTGGCTACACTGTTTGCCTTTTTTCCTGCATTAATAGAACTCAGACATTTCCAGCATTTTGGGGTTGAAAGGACCTTTGAAAATCACTGGGCTAAGTCTACAACAGTAGGTCGGGTTCTTGCTTTGCACATGGCAATCCAGCTCCAATTTCCAGCAACCCAGAGAGTACCCCAAGCCTACCAGGAGTTATTCCTGACCGCAGAGTCAAGACAACATAAGTATCTCTGAACCAACCAACAAAATGATGCATGGCTCAATTTTCCTCCCTTGTACTGGTGTCCCTTACCCTAAAGGTCTACTGTTGTGGCCATGATTGTCCCACATTGATAGTCTCATCCACTGGCTTCCTAAAAAATGCTTCAGAGTCACCTTTCTGGGGAAATGTTCTGGTTCTTTTTGTTTGTTTTTGATTGAAGCCCCAGTATGAAAATTTTTTGTAAACACACTGGGGCCATAACTGATAGGGATATAACCAGGATGAGCAACTTTGTTCACATGCACTCAGAGGTTATTCCTGATTCTGCACTCAGAAATCATTCCTGGCAAGCTCAGGAGACCATATGGGATGCTGGGTTGAATCTGGGTTGACTGCATGCAAGGTAAATTCCTTCCTTGCTATGTTATCACTTCAGTACAACTTTTCTGGCTCTTAGGTAATGGCCATTTGTTCAGGCTTATGTTGAATTCTTTACAAGAAGGAGCATGACTCTTTTTTCCATCTTAATCAAAGGCTGAGGTCAGAATACGAGTGGCCCGACTGAGGTAGTTAGATGCTACCCTGGCTGCCTCATTTAGTATTTGATTTGCGTTTTCTGTGAGATTTGTTGAAAAAACAAGAGATGTTTACTTAGGATTGATTTATGTATTTACTTGGGATAGGAATTTGGGGTCACATTCTACAGTTCTTGGACTGTGACTCTGCTCAGGGATCCCTCTTAGCTCTGTTGGGGAATTGTACAGTGATAGGGATATAACCAGGATGAGCAACTTTGTTCACATGCAACTTCTTTAGTCCCACTTTTTACATAAATGAGGCCTGAGATGGGAAGATCAGGGCTGTAACCACAGGCTTCTTCCAACCTTCTGCATTTCTCCTCCTCCTCCACATGTCCTCTGTATTCTCTCTTCCTCCTTCTCCTCCTCCCCATTTACCTTAATTCTCTTTTATATACATCAATGAAAAATTTCATCTTTTATTTTTAGTTTTGGGGCCTATGTGTGGCGGCATTCAGGGGTTACTCCTGGCTCTGTGTTCAGAATTACTCTTGGCAGACTCTAGGATCATATGAGATGTCGGGGATCAAACTCGGGTCAGCCATGAGTAAGGCAAATGCCCTATCTGCTATGCTATCACTATGGCCCCAATTTCACCCATTATTAAGACACCAATTTCTCTTCCAAAATGTAAATCACATAACTATCCTAGAACTCATAAAATTATAAATTATATATAAACTACATATATGTATATATAGTTTGTTTGGGGGCCATCCCCTGCTATGCTCAAGGGTTACTCCTGTCTCTGTGCTCAGAAATTATGCCTGGTGATGCATGGGAAACATATAGAATGCAGGGGATCAAATTTGGGTCAGATGCATGCACTTATAAATGTGTATACACACATGTTAAAGGGATTCCTTACATGGGAGATTGGTCCCCAGGAATGTGTATTTTAAGAGCCAGGGTAAATAGGAAACTTTCAACTGACTTGGAAAGCTTGGGTCTCATTATTCAGTGTCAATTTGACACTGAAGTTTGTGCTTCTATCCCCAGTTGGCTTGGTCATTACCAGCTCCTGAAGACCCAGCTTGAAAATCTACTCCTGAGCCCGGAGAGATAACACAGCGGCATTTGCCTTGCAAGCAGCAGATCCAGGACCAAAGGTGGTTGGTTCGAATTCTGATGTCCCATATGGTCCCCCGTGCCTGCCAGGAGCTATTTCTGAGCAGACAGCCAGGAGTAGCCCCTGAGCACTGCCTGGTGTGGCAGTGCTAGTTCTACTTTGTGCTTTCACATTCCAATCCATGTAGCAGAGAGAGGGATCTTTTGAGGAAAAAAACTCAGTCATATTTTGTTGTACAATAGTTTGACATAAATTCAATGGCTCACCTGCAATGAAGAACAAAAATGTGACACCATTCCTTGACATGATCAACAAGGACCTACGTGACCTGCTTCTTCCTGCTTCACCCTCTTTCTCCTTTCCATGTGCTCTGACATCCTTTTTGGAAAGCACAGTTTGTTAGGAGAGGATTTTTCTGTTCTGTTGATTGGGACTGCTTTCTGCTGCTCATACCATAAATCTCAGCTCAAATATCCTTTCCTTTAGATACTTCCTCTGTTTATTCCACCTGAAGTGGTAGTTGCATAGTAATTATTTACTATAATAAATAATTACCTGAAGTGGTAGTTGCATAGTAATTATTTAAGATCACTTTGTTTTGCTTATTTACTAAACACATAGCAATATATCATTGTCCTAGCCATGTGTTCATATACTTTTTGTTCATATATTATTTGTCCCTTTTTTTCTTTTCTTTTTTTGGGTCACACCTGGCAATACTCAGGGGTTACTCCTGGCTCCACGCTCAGAAATCGCTCCTGGCATGCTCAGGGAACCATATGGAATGCCGGGATTCGAACCAATGACCTTCTGCATGAAAGGCAAACGCCTTACCTCCATGCTATCTCTCTGGCCCCTATTTGTCCCTTCTTATTTTTTTTATTAATTTTTTATTTTTAATTATGAGAACAAAGATGCAAAGAACGAGGACAAGGTAAAGTTACAGTGGAAGGACAATCACCCATAAACAGAATTCTCAGTAGTCCCATTGCTGATATCTTAACTTTGAACTTTCAGCCAAAGAACATTAAGAAAAATAAAACGGGACCCATGTACAATTGCTTTGTCCCTCAAGTCCCCAGATTGTAGTACATAATATTTCTTAGCATCACAGAAAACAATCTAAAGACATATGACTTATGTAACTCCTTAAACATTGAAGGAACAGTGCTTTATTACATTTCCATGCACATGCCTATTAGTTTAAGTTAACCTCAAAAGTTTAAGTGCGTTGTTTTTCTTAAGGAGTAGAGTCAAAGGAGCACAGTGAAAATGGTGTTAGAGTGACAATTATTTTTTTTTAGAGTGGCAATTATTGTTTTCATAGGCCCACCATAATATGGGGGACATGGAAAGGAAAAGCCTTGGCCTAAATACAAGGAGACCCT
>PVKC010010649.1:0-25502 GCA_004027635.1 Crocidura indochinensis | reverse complement strand
CACACACACACAAACACAAACACACACACACACACACACACACACACACACACAGTACCTTTATTGAGGCCATAGAGACAACAGAGTTAACAGAGAGACAGTTAGATGCTTGCCTTGCATGTAACCTTGGATCAAGCCCTAGTAACATATGGTTTTGGAGCATCGAAAGGTGTTGCCCCAGAGGACCCAAGTACCACTAGTGCTCTCCCATGTACCACCAGGATGACCTGGGGCAAACCCTGGCACTGCAGAGACCCTAACCAGCACTTCATCCTTGGATCCTCACATAGAGACTGCAAAGCTAAGAATCATCAAAAGTGACCCCTAAAACTGCTTGGAAGGTCCAAAATGAAAATGCTAAGTTTAAAAAAAAAAAAAAAAGCCTCAATATGGATCAGAAAAAAGAGGTGAAAAGATGATATAGGATGAAAGATCACACAATATTAAATTCAATTTTTGGCTAAAGCATACATATTTTATCAAGTATATTCATATTTCAAGTAGAGATATATTTTAAAATAAAATATAAAAAGCTTCATTATTTTTAATTATAACCATATTGCCATATATAGTCAAAACCTAACATTAATAAAACATCAAATTAGAGTAATATTGAGATACCATACACTGTCTTGAGTAGTGATATTAAAAATTAGAAAACAGTAAAATGAATTTAGTAATATACATATCAACAAGTAAACATAAAATACATGTTCTGTCTAACCTAATAAATTCCAGTATGTCACATCATCAAGAATTCTTAGATGCTTTCTTTTTATCTTTCATATGAAGTCTTTAAGATAGAATGAGCATCTCAATATATTATAGCAGACCTCAATTTGGATTAGTCCCATTTTAATTACCCAACAGGAGGATGTAGCTAATAGTTAACAGCAGTAAACAACAGAGGACTAGATGATCCAAAGTCAATTTTGCAAATACTCTGATAAAGGGTGTAGTGTTGGAACAGTATTGTAAATCACATTACTTCCCCCAAAACTTTTTAAAATGGTAAAAACATTTTCAACATTTTCAACACTGAAAAGAGGGTTCCACTGCAAAACAAACTACTGTGCAGCAATCTAGCTGAATAATTCCTCATCATAATAATTAATCATATTAATCAAATTAATAATCATGTTCCACATAAATTCCTTCAATTCAAAGCCTTAACACTCAATATATATTCTTCAGTTCCAATATATTATCTGACACATTACTGTTGACAAATATAGCAATATATCTTTCTCCAGCTTTAATAATTTACCTTCTGTGTTTCTATGTGCTTTTCTAAAATTTCCTGCTTCCTTTTCCTTACATCTTGCTGAAGTTTCAGTGCCTCCTAGAGAAAATAATCAAAGTAATCATTACTACATTTCTATTAATTTCTTTCAATTACTATTCTAAAGGAAAGCAGTATTTGTAAAAGCCAGGGAGATGGCACATAGAGGGTTGAGGACACATGCCCTACATGTATAAGATCCTTGTTTAAGCCCTACCATCATGGACCCCATAATCTCATTGGGTCTAGGACAGTGAGGAATGGCCCACGTGACCCCCAATCACCAGTGGGGTGGCCCTGGAGGACCAGTTTCCTTTCCCTGCTGTTTCTACAATCAGCAGAGGTCACATGTACTTGTTTTGCAGTACACACTAGGGGTCGCCATTTACTTGTGGTACAAATATGAATTCACACACTTTACTTGAGGTGCTGCACACACTGAGCATTAGTGCGCTGAATAACTATACATTTTATTGTGGCACAAGGGACCCCACTCCAGTATTTAAGGTGATGCCAGAGATGGAATTTATAGATTCATGGGACTTCAGGTCTATGGCAACCTACCAATTAATTATTCAAGTACCAATTAATAAGCGCCTTTTAAAAGTAATTTGTAAAACAACTAAAAAATATACTCAGAAAGCTTCCCTTCATTAATTTTTAGCATACAAAGTGAACTTACCTGCTTTTTTTTCTGTGCTTCATTATTATCAGCTGCAGAGGTGCAAACAAGTAAGGATTTCTGTGCAGCCTTCAAAGCAGCTGGATTATACACTGTTTTTGTTAGGCCAGTAGATGTAGACAGTACCTACCAATACAAATTCAATTTCTTAAAATGTTATCAAATGTTCTATTTCCTAAATCCTGTCTTCGATAAAACTTTGCAGTGAACTCAATGTCATGTTTTGTGTGTATGTGTACTACCTAATCACATTTACAGCTTTCAAAGAAAACACATAAGAAAACAGTAAAATAGAAACTTTAATTATAATGATATACTTAGAGAAAAACCAAAAGTATACAAGCTGTCATTACTCTGATAAAACAACTAAATATACTTACTATTAAAGCAAAAACTGTACACAAAAATACAGCAAATGATAAAACCTTTGTGCTGTCAATTATTTAATATTATCATTTGTAATATGTAATTCTAAAATTATTCATATTTCTTCATTCTCAATTCCTATGCTTGTACTGCTCCTTTTGCTTTAAATGACCTAATCCTTTTTAATCAAGTTCAGCATATTCAGTAAAGACCTTTTTACAAACCCTAATCATTTCTTCTACCCAGGTCCTTCTATAATTTTTCCTTTTTTTCATTATAAAATATTTAAATAAAATGGCCCGATACTATGGTCACTTACGTAACTCTTTCCCGAAGCCAAACCTTTCTCCTCAATGAACTTCTATTAACTACCAAATGAACACAGACCCTAAGTTTTAGGCAGTTTTAAAAGCCTGAATTTGCTTTATGCCTATAAAATAATTCAACTTGCTTGACAAAGTCTACAAGTTTTACAAATTCAATCTGGGGAAAGAAGAACTCGACCCATTGTCAACAGTGTCAGCACAGACAGTCAATATTTAACAACCTTGTACTAAATTGTTTGAAATAAGATCAAGCAGACAACTTTGCTAACGTCAATCCAAGTAAACAAAAGTACTCATTTTCAAGTAGGACTGAAGATGAACATAGTAACACATGGGGGACCTTGGTCTGATTCCTGACCTACAGCCACCCCAATTACCTCAGATAGCAGATCTCCCTTTAAAATTAATGCAGAAAACAAGCCAGAGCAATAATACAGAAAGTAGGGTTTGCCTTTCATGTGACTAATCTGGGTTTAAACCCTGGCATGATCCCTGAGTACAGACAGAGTCATACATAAGCTCCAAGTGTGTGTCCCAAAACAAACAAAATGCATCAAGTTTCATATCCAAAGGGTGAACAGTAAATGATTTGTTTGTTTTTGGGCCACACCCAGTGACACTCAGGGGTTACTCCTGGCTATGTGCTCAGAAATCGTTCCTGCTTGGGGGACCATATGGGACGCCAGGGGATCGTACCACAGTCCGTCCTAGGCTAGCGCGGGCAAGGCAGATGCTTTACCACTTGCGCCACTGCTCCGACCCTCAGTAATTGATTTTTAAATAAATATCAGGAATTCATTAACAAAGATCCATGAACACTTAAAAAAAACAAGAAATAAATCCAAGTGTATAAATGTTATGACTTTCCAGAGGGAAGTAAGGAAAATTTTAAAGAATAACTCAAAAGAGGTTTAAAGAGACTTATACAAATAAGTCACATGTTTTAGCTAGTCATATATTAATATCTGGGCATCAGAGTAGTATGCTGAAACTTTCTGATCTTTTACCAAAAATTAGGGGAAATCACAAAACTTTGGCAACATATTCTAACATATTCTAAAGATTCACCTCAAAAGAAATAGTGCCCAGGATACAAGAGTCAACCACAAGTGAGAGATACTATTCGCCCAATACTCATCAGATAAGGGACTAATATCCAAAATATACAGGGCACTGACAGAACTTTACAAGAGAAAAAAAAAAAAAACAAACATCTAATCCCATCAAAAAATTGGGAGAAGAAATGTACAGACATTTTGATAAATACAAATGGCCAAAAGACACATGAAAAAAATGCTCATCACTAATCACCAGGGAGATGCAAATCAAAACAACGATGAGATACCATCTCATACCACAGAGACTGGCATACATCACAAAGAATGAAAACAATCAGTGCTGACGGGGATGTGGAGAAAAAGGGAATTTATCCACTGCTGGTGGGAATGCCATCTATCCAACCTTTATGGAAAGCGATATGGAGATTCCTCCAAAAACTGGAAATTGAGCTCCCATTCGACCCAGCTATACCACTCCTAGGAATATACCCTAGGAACACAAGAATACAATACAAAAATCCCTTCCTCACACCAATATTTATTGCAGCACTATTCACAATAGCCAGACTCTGGAAACAACCAAGATACCCTTCAACAGACAAATGGCTAAAGAAACTGTGGTACATATACACAATAGAATATTATGCAGCTGTCAGGAGAGATGAAGTCATGAAATTTTCCTATACATGGATGTACATGGAATCTATCATGTTGAGTGAAATAAGTCAGAGGGAGAGAGAGAGACGCAAAATAGCCTCACTCATCTATGGGTTTTAAGAAAAAAAACAGTCATTTTTGCAACAATCCTCAGAGATAAAGAGAGGAGGGCTAGAACTTCCAGCTCACTTCATGAGGCTCACAACAAAGAGCGGTGAGTGCAGTTATACAAATAACTACACTGAGAACTACCATAACCATGTGAATGAATGAGGGAACTGGAAAGCCTGCCTAGAGTACAGGTGGGGGTGGGGTGGGATGGAGGGAGATTTTGGACATTGGTGGTGGGAATGTTGCACTGGTGAAGGGGGGTATTCTTTACATGACTGAAACCTAATCACAATCAAATTTGTAGTCAAGATGTTTAAATAAAGATATCATATAAAAACAAGCAAACACATTGCCTGTAGATAAAATTACTTAGCAATTAGTAATCCAGTTCATAGAGCGCAGCCTGTTGTTAAAAAATAAAAGCTCTTGGTATTTGAATTTCTGTGGAGCCATTGTGAATGGAATTGTTTTTAAGGTCCATTTCTTCTCTGTTATTATTTGTGTATAAGAAGGCCACTGGTTTATGCATGTTAATTTTGTAGCCTGCTACTTTGCTTTATGAATCTATTGTTTCTAGAAGCTTTTTGATAGTCTTTAAGGTTTTCTAAATATACTATCATGTCATCTGCAAACAGTGAGAGGTTGACTTCTTCCTTTCCTATCTGGATTCCCTTGATATATTTTTCTTGCCTAACTGCCATGGTAAGTACTTCCAGAGCTATGTTAAATAGGAGTGCAAGACAGGGCAGGGTACCCTCATTTTGTACCAGATTTTAGGAAAAAAAAAAAAAAAAAAGGAGTTAGTTTGTATCTATTAAGTATAATACTTGCCATGGGCTATGTAAATAGCCTTGACTATATGAGAAAAAGTTTCCTCCACTATCATCTTGTTGAGTTTTTATTATGAATGGGGATGGACCTTATAAAATACTTTCTCTGCATTTATTGATATGGTCATATAGTTTTTATTTTATCTTTTGCCAATATAGTGTTGGAGTCAACTTAACTAAAGAGATGAAAGATCAATACAAAGAAAACTACAAAACATTGTGTTTTAAGAAATAAAAAAATTGGGGCCGGGAAGATGGCGCTAGAGGTAAGGTGTCTGCCTTGCAAGCGCTAGTGTAGGATGGACCCCAGTTCGATCCCCCGTTATCATTAAAATGGCAATCCTCCCCAAAGATTTAATACAATTCCTTTAAGGATACCCATGACATTCTTCAAAGAAGTGGCTCAAATACTCCTGAAATTCATTTGGAACAAACACACACCCACAAATAACTAAAGCAACCCTTAGGAAAAAGAAAATGGGAGGCATCACTATGCCCAACTTTAAATTGTATTTCAAAGTAACAGTCATTAAAACAGCATGGTATTGGAATAAAGACAGATCCTCAGATCAATGGAATAGACTTGGGTACTCAGACTTGGGTACTCAGAATGTTCCTCAGACAGTATAATCAACTAATCTTTGATAAAGGAGCAAGAAAAACAAAATGGAGCAAGGACATCCTCTTCAACAAGTGGTACTGGGAAAAATGATCCAACACATGCAAAAAAGTAAACTAGGACCCTCCATCTAACACCATGCACAAAGGTCAAATCCAAATGGATTAAAGATCTTGATATCAGACTTGCAATCATAAGGTATATAGAAGAACATGTAGGCAAAACAATCCATGACACTGAAAGGTGAAAACAACACTGTCCACACAAGTGGTTTGGAGATAAACAACTGAGATTACATCAAACTGAGAAGCTTCTGTACTTCACACTTCAAAGGAAAAAGTGACTAGGGTAAAGGGTCACCCACAAAATGGAGAAAATTATTCACTCACTATTCATCAGATAAGGGGATATCTTAGATATACAAGGTACTAACCAAACTTAACAACAAAAAAAAAAAATAGCACCTAACCCCATCAAAAAAATGGATAAACAATTCCTTAAAGAAGAATACAAACAGCCAAAAAGCACAAGAAAAAATGCTCTACATCACTAATCATCAAGGAGATGCAAATAGAAACACTGAGATACCATCTCATGCCAGAGACTGGCACACATCACAAAGAACAAGAATAATCAATCAGTGCTTACAGTGATGTGGGGAAAATAGAACTCTCATTCACTACTGGTGGGACTGCTGTCTAGTCCAGCCTTTATGGAAAACATTATGAAAATTCCTCAAAAAAAAAAAAAAAAACCTGGAAATTGAATTCCCATACGATCCAGCTATTCCACTCCTAGGGATATACCTAGGAACACAAAACACAATACAAAATTGCCCTCTGCACGCCTATCTTCATTGCAGCTCTATTTACAATACCCAGAATCTGGAAACAGCTCAGATGCCTGGCAACAGATGAATGGCTAAAGAAACCATGATACATATACACAATGGAATACTATGCAGCCTTCAGAAAAAAATGAAATCATGAAATTTTCCTATACACAGATGAACATGGAAACTATTATGCTCAGAGAAATGAGTAGAGGGAAAGAGACACAGAATAGTCTCACTTATCTCTGAGACTTAAGAAAATTAAAAGTTAGTATGGTAACAATACCCAGAGACAATAGAGAAAAGATTTGAAAGGGTCAGCCCATAAGATGAAGCTTTCCACAAAGACTGGTGAGTGCAGTTAAAAAATAACTACATTGACAACTATCATGATAATAGTAGTGAGTGAAATACAATATCTATCAAGGAAACAGGGAGTGGGGATAGAGGGTACTGATGGTGGGAAGGTTGCACTAGTGAAAAGAGATGACTGAAAGAAACTATAAACATGTTTGTAATTATGGTGCTTAAATAAAGGTATTAAAATGAATGAATGAATGAATAAATAAATAAATAAATAAATAAATAAATAAATGCTCTTCGGCCAGAACAATAGTACATCAAATAGAGTGTACATCGACCTGGGTTCAATCCACAACATTCTATATGCCCCCCTCAAGCCTGCTAAGGGTGATTTCTAGTAACTCCTGAATGCTGCTGGTGTGGCCCAAAAACCTGAATGAATGAATGAATGAATGAATAAGTAAATAAATAAATAAATATCAAGGTAAAGGCTCTTGGAACTGGGAAGATAACTTAAAGGGATACAACAGAAGGCATGCTTTGCACGCAGAGGCACAGAATTCCTGGTAACACAAAGCCCGTGAGCACAAACTGAGAGTAACACCAAGCACCACAGTATTGGCAAAAAACACAAAATAAATAAAGGCAGGTACTTTACTTGATCTACATCAAAAATGATTTTGTTTAAGATAGTGAAAACACTACAAAATGTAAAATAGTTGCTGAATAAATCATAAAATATATTAAAATATATAAATACATAAAATACTATATAAAATACTGAATAAAAAATAAAATATTCAGTAAAACATGAAATAAACATTGATTTAATTTATAGTTTAACTTCAATCATCACTCATTTTCATTCTAGAGAAGTATTTCTTCTAAGCTACCACACAGAGCATAATATAAAACTAAACTTCAAGATTATTCGAGAAAGACATGGGGGCTGAGTCGATAGTTCCAAGAGTATGTGTGCCTGGGAACTGTGGGCCTATGGTCCCCAAGCAAAACCATAGGCACCACTTTCACCCTCTCAAAAGTGAACAACTTTATAAAGGGACAAAAGAAAATAGTATGAAGGAGACAGACTCCAAATGAGTGCTTCATAAAGTAATTTTTATATAAGGATTGCATTACAAGCGTAAAAGTTGAAACCCAAAAAAGCTATTTCTATATTCAAAAAACAATCATCATAGCCACATTTTGAAATTTCAAAATGTGTATTACCTAATACTATAAAGTAGTCAAATACTATAGTTATAAATCTCAGTTATAAATTACATAAAATGCAATGATAAAATTAAGTCCTGGAAATGCAATGTACAGATGGTGACTATAGATAGCAATACATATCATAAATTTGAAGTTGCTAAGAGACTAGATCTTAAAATGTTCCAATCACATGAATAGAAAAGTTATGGTGTATATATGCAATTGAGTAACTATTCTGACTTTTTTTTTAAAAAAAAGAATTAACTCAGCCATTTAAAACAAAATGGACAGAATTTGAAATTAAGATGGTTTCTTTCACTCTTGTATAGCAAAAAAAATAAGCTGGCAAAAAAATAAAACACCCAACACCTTAACTTGGTGACCACTCTGATAGTTGTAGAAGAAAAATTGTTAGGAAGACTAGGTTTTTGGATGTTCAGTGCAATAAATCTACAGTTGAAATTCAAAAATGTTGTAAACGAATCAATGTTTTTTAAAGTGGGTGCAAAGATAAGCCAAGAGATTCAAAGAGAAGCTAAATGTTTGTTCTCTAGTCACAATGCTGAGGAGATATTGCAGGTTAATTTTGATTCCCAGAAATGTCCAAGTACTGAGAACTCTGTTTATGGGCGATTGTCCTTCCATTGTAACTTTACCTTCTCCTCTTTGCATCATTGTTCTCATAATTAAACATTTTTTAAAAAAAAAAAAGCTTTAAAAAACATAATTTTGCGCATTATCCTGCCTTCAATTTAAAAATATTTTGGGGGTGAGGAGATAGCTCCTCAATATGCATATGTTCAATATGCATAATTCCATGCAGGAGGTCCATGTTCATATATACATTGCCATCTGAATATCTTATTAGGTGTAGTCCCTGAACACTGATGCATGTGACCCAAAAACCTATCCTTTTTCCTCTCAAATATATAAGGGGCTATTTTTTTCAATAATACTTTATGATGGTTGGGCCAAAGAGATAGTATAGCAGGTAAGATACTTGCTCTGCATGAGTCAGACCCAAGCACCACCAGGAGCAATTACTGAGTACAGAGCCAGAATTTACTCAAGTGTGACACACAAACCAAGATTTAACAATGGAAGAATCTGATTTTCCCTCAGACTTCTTTGAATCCTGAGGATTCTGCACATCAAAAGCTATTACAAACTGGGGGCATAACACGTAACCAAAAATAGCATAAACAATAATAACAAAAAAACATTTTGCAAACAGGACTAAAAGTTATAAACCTACTTTCACTGAAACAAAGCAATATTTATCAACTCATTTTTCTTAAATAACTTACTAGTAATTTTTCACCAATTGTTAGTGGCAACTACCTTAGTAAAATAATGTAATCAATTCCAACTTTCTACTCCTTTTATCCTGAAACTATATAAAACAGCAAAACATCAGATAAATACTGTAAAAATTTCAATTAGTATACGCTTCAACTTCGGAGTATAAGATTTGACATTAAACAATGCTGTGTGCTTAGGAATTTTCCAAAGAGTATAGTATTATGCTAAGTACAATAAATCTATGCTTTTATTCTTTAATTATTATCAAGGTAGAAAAAATTTATCAAGGTAATTATATATTACTAAATTTAAAAACATAAGTAATGAATTCATAGAAAGAAGCCTATCATATAGAAAATATGGAGATTTTACTAAAGAGACTGGAGAGATGTTTAATGTTTTAAAAAATTGATTAGAATTCAATGAGGGAGAAGGATTATTAAAACACACATATGGGGCCGGAGAGGTGGCTCAAGGGATAAGGCCCAGAGGGGTCTGCCTTGTCCGTGCTAGCCTAGGACGGACCACGGTTTGCTCCCCCAGCGTCCCATATGCCCCCCCAAGCCAGGTGCGATTTCCGAGCACATAGTCAGGAGTAATCCTGAGCATCACCAAGTGCAGCCCAAAACAAAACAATACAGACAAAAAAAAACCCACATATAAACAAAAGTAAAATAGATGAGGTCTCATCGATAAACTATCATCAAGCAATTTACCTAAGAAAATGAAAGCTTCTATAACAAATGAACATAAAGATGCAGGATGGCAGCAGCATGGGGATAAAAGCAATGTCACTGCAGGCAGAGGTAAGGGAACTGAACGTAGTAAAGAGAAAAAATATATGTAAATAAATGACTATAGCATTTAGATCGCAAAAGCTGAAATAAATGGTACCACTTCAAGAGGTGGAGGATTCATTTATGTGGAAAATAATGAGTCATTTTAGGATGTCTACAAAATGATTAAGATGCCCCCAAAATTTGATGTACAGAATGAAAATCAAATTCAAATGTCTAGAAATGCACAATAAGGGAAATAATAATCTGAAGAACAACCAAGGAAGAGAATAAGTCCACTATCTCATAAGATGTCTAATTTACACAGGCAGGCATTTCTTATATACTCTTCATATTGAGAAACAGTGCAGACTAGAAATAAGACACAAATTCCAGTCTAACTGTTGATCAAAATTGTAAGACTATTTTGGAGTCTTACATTCCTTTAAAGGGAAGAGCTCAAAATTTGAAAGGGCATCTAATTCTAAAATTATAAGATCAAAATAGTCTTTTATATGTTACAGAAAAAAAGAGACTAGCTAGATAGAACTGACAAGTTCATAAACGATCTAATTAGTACTTAAAAACAGAAATAAATGTATTTTCAGGATATGCACAAGAGGAACAAACATTTACTTCATTCTTTCTCAGTCACAAAACACAAAATTACTAAAACCTGACAAAATCCCACAAAAAGACAATTATTACCATCACCACTTAACCAATGAAGGGTCCACAGTCATGCAGTTAGTTAAGTAATAGGTCAGAATTAAAAATTAGATAGAATTCCTAACTCATGACCTTCTCAATTAGGGTACTGGACTTTTCCAAAAGTCCATAATATCTCTAAAGAAATATAATTAAATAAAAACATTAAGTATGAAGCACACAGAAAAATAGCAAGTGACAAAGATTAAGATGTTGAAGCAAAAAAAGAGAAAAGGTGGCAAACATTTTTCTTTTCAGCAAATGGAAAGCAATTAGGTAGGAACAATAAAAACAAATTATATTAAGAAGCGAAAGTGTAGAGCTATGAAAAAATTAAAATGCCATCTGAAAACATTTATGAAGCCAAGACAAACACATCATGCTAGACTTCTTACCTTTTCAGTTGCTGAAACAGATGGCTTTGATACAAAACCCAACCTGTCCTTCACAGATAACTTAGTTACATTCTAAAAAAATTAAAATGGACATATTCAGTGTTTCCCCAAACATGCATAAGTCTGCTGGGACTTTGAACATTCTCATTCTGCTAGCATGTAATACTGACACTGTAGATATAAATGTTAATCACAAGAACATGAGTCTTTGCAAAAAAAAAAAAAAAAAGAAAAAGAAAGAAAGAAAATGTATGTGGAAAACAGTATGCAATATAACTCTCATAAAAAAATCTATGACAAAGTTTGAACTAAGTGGTTATCAATGACCCTTTTGTGTGACATACAACCATAAATTTTTAAAATCCTATACTAATAAGAAATTAACCATCTTAATCTGATTTGATTAATGAATATATCTGCCTGATCCTCCGTTTCAAATCACTTAGGTTAGGGAAATAACTCAAACCAATCAGGGAGATAACTCAAAAAACAGTATGTAACTGGAGGGCAGAGGCCTCAAGTGTGATCGCTAATATCACATGACCCCTCAGCTCCCAACCAGCATAAGGGGCCCTGATTATCAATAACACCAGACACAAGAAACACTGCATCAATCAATGGGGCCCAACACTAATTCCTTGTTGTGGAGCCAAGTATCACCAGGAATGGCCCTAAATCCCCAAACAAAATTGGGGAATCCCCTCTCTTTAAAAAAATAACAGAGCTAGAGAGTTAATACAGCAAGGAGGGCATTTGCCTTGCATCATGCTGGCCCAGATTCAATCCTCAGCAGCTCACTTGGTCCAAGTTCCACCAAAGAGAACCCTGGGCAGAGCCAGGCATAAATGTGAACATTATCTGGAGTTCTTCCAAAAATCAAAATAGTAACAACAGAGACCAGAATGCTAATATAATGAGGAGAAGGCTTGCCTTCATGCAGCCGAACTGGGTTCAATCCTAAGCACTACTGCAAAGTGCCCCAAGTACCACCAGCAGTGATGTATCATGTGTGGTCCCAAAACAAAAAAATATTTATGTATATATAAATAACATCAGCAACAAACAGACAAGGATTAAGGTGCTTGGTTTTCAAGTGATGAACTAAGGTTCAATCCCCAGAAATATATATCGTTCACCAAGCAACAATTCATGAGTACTAAGTGGCCCCCAAAATTTATAATATATATACTTTTTTTACCTAAAAAATATAAATGAAATTTCCTCAAGTTTATTTCTTTTATAGCCAACTGCACTCTAGCAAAAATCTGGGACAATACAATTGGGATGTCTTGATTTTTTTAAGTAACTAATACTTTACCAATTTTCATTTTGTAATTGTTAAAGTATCATATCTTAACTCCTCAGGAATTATCTAGGAAGAACAATAATAAGATGGCATCCAGTAGTTAACTAAGACACCATATCCTAATATCCTCATACAGAGCAAATATTGAAATATCTGGAGACAAAGCTAAATTTCAGACTGTGGATATAAAATCAAGAAATTGCCACACAAATGTAAATGTGAGTGGGAAGGCAATGACATATAAAAAATAGTACCTGAGAGTCAGGACTAAGTGATGCAAAACTCTGAGAGAGCTATATAAGTAACTTGAAACAGTATAGTATCAAGCATATTAAAAACAGATGATTGAAGTCTTTCGGAAACTTTTCAGTTCAACCTCTCTAGAACAGAAGTCTCGTTATAAAAAAGATGATGGCAAAGTAAGATGTTCTGATATGTGCTGGCCATCACTTTTTAGACAGTTTTGCTGGAAAATATCTCTTTTTACATAAGTGAAAGAGAATTCTTTTTCTAACTATTAAAGAAGAACTTAATTAAGATTTAAGTACACTGAAAAGATAGAATAAAAATGTCAGATTATTGGTTAAAAAACTTACAAATTTATTTCAAAGATGTACAAACTTTTCTTGGGGGGGGGGGGTCACACCCGGCAGTGCTCAGGGGTTCCTCCTGGCTCTACACTCAGAATCGCTCCTGGCAGGCTCAGGGGACTACATGGGATGCCTAGATTCAAACCACCGTCCTTCTGCATGCAAGGCAAACACACCCTACCTCCATGCTATCTCTCCAGCCCAAACTATCATATTTTTATATAAAGATATATAATTAATTTACTGAGACCTATCATGCAAAATGCTCAATAAGAAGACTTCATTTACCTGAGGAAGGTCTGAACTGGCAGTCTGGGCTTCTGCTGCTTCCAGAGTACTTGAAGGTACTGGACCCAGACGTTCTTTGACTGACTGTTTCACAGCAGGTAAAATGGGCTGCTGGACTAAGGGCTGCATTACCTCAGAAGAAGATTTGTTAAACAAGTTAATAAGTTCATCATTGAAGCAATTTTCAGTATTTTGCTGCCTACCTATCATACAGGAACTAAAAGTACAATTAACAATCATAGTATTTTGCATTCATGTATAGACAGAAATTTTTTGCATGAACTGATTTTTTTCATTTAAATGGAATCAGAATCATTCATAAAATTCTCGAATAAAAAGGGGGGAAAGCTGATGTAATAAATACAACTTGCAAGTGATTTATGTAACAACTAGTTAAGAAAAAGAAGAAAGGAAGAAGAGGAAAAGAAGCCAATAGTCTAAGTTTCCGGAGTACATAATAACTCTTGATACACTAAGTGGCCTCCTATCCACCAAGGACTTTTCTAGAACTTTACATGTATCTTTTAATTGTGTAAACTGGGAATTAACTTCACTAAATAATGAGAACAAGTTAAAAGTTAAGAAACACCCTTAAGTCTGTACAATTAATGATGACAAAGAAAGGACGTTACATTAAATCTACCAGACCAAAATATTTCTGCTCTTAAAACCACCACTCTAAGAAACTGAGTTTTTCCCCCTTTTTTGTTTTTGGCCACAGTCAGCAGAGCTGAGCGTTTACTCCACACTCTGCTATCAGGGATCACTCCTAGCAGGCGTGGGGGACGATATGGGGTGCCTGTGATAGAATCTGGGTCAGCTGCCTGCAAGGCATTACCTCAAAAAAAAAAAATCTCTAAAACCCTAAAGTTTTCTAAGAAGTCATTAATTTCACATAAATTTCTCTCTTACCTTTGGAGAAGAAGTTTGTAATTGCTGGGTATTTCCTTCCCTGTGCCAATAAACCTTAATAAAGCGATTATTTAATACTGCCTCTGTACTAGATATTGCCTTCTTTGCTTCTTCATATGTTGCAAATTGAATAAGGGCACCTTCAGGATCGCCATTATAGGCAACCTATGATTTAAATATTAAGAGCAATGAATATCCAAATGAATCTATTGCTTTATACCAGGGGTCCTCAAACTTTTTAAACAGGGTCCAGTTCATTGTCCCTCAGACCATTAGAGGGCCAGACTACAGTTAAAACAAAAATTACGAACAAATTCCTATGCACACTGCATACATCTTATTTTGATGTGAAAAAACAAAACGTGAACAAATGCAGTATGTGGCCCGCGGGCCGTAGTTTGAGGAACATTGCTTTATACAATAAAATTCCTAAAGGGAAAAGTTTCTTCCCAGTAGTATTCTATCTTTAAACCTCTTTATATAGAGATTATTACCATTCTACTTCCTATACAGGACACAGTTAACTGAATATTATTCAGAGTGGACAAAATTCTCTTTTATATAACATTTAGAAAATCTTAGTCAAGAATTATGCAATTAGGAGCCAGAGCAATACTACAGTGGATAGGGTGTTTGCCTACTGCTGACACAGGTTCAATTCCTGTCGTCCCGTATGAACCCAAATCTAACAGGAGAGAAACTGAGTGTAGAATGGGGAGTAACCAGAGCACAGCTGGTTTTGACCCAAAAACAAAAAGAACTGTGCAATATAGAATTACACAAATGTAACAGTTTAACATAATCACATCTTACCCCCAAAACACTAAGAAATAATCACCAGTGAAGGGGTATGGTCAAGAAGTTATTTCAGGAAAAATACAAGAGTACATTAAAAGGAGTGATCTCTAGCCAAAAATTATCATTAAAAATTTATACATAAAATTTTCCAAATTTGAAGAGTTAATTCTGTAAGTTAAAGGTAAACTGGATGCTTCTTATATATAAAATGAAGCACTGGATTTGATTCCCAGTATTGGAATGAAAAACATAAAAATTTTTTTTTCCTAATTTGTAATTCTCAGATTTTCAAGAATGAGACTTTTGGGCCCAAAGAGATAGCCTTGCAAGCATCTGACCCAGGACCTACAGTGGTTCGAATCCCAGCATCCCATATGGGCCCCCTGTGCCTGCCAGGAGCAATTTCTGACCACAGAGCCATAGCAACCCCTGAGCGTAGCCAGGTATGAGCCAAAACAAAAAAAAAAAAAAAAAAAAAAAAAGAATGAGACTTTAAGAATCTTAAAAATCTTTAAAGAATTACTTAATTCCAGGCAACAATTACAGTTTACAAATAAGCAAACTGACTCTAAAGAGTATGCGACTATATGGACCCATCAATATGTAGCAAATCTAATACATTTCAGTTCAATGTAAATACAAAATAGATAAACAGAACCTGAATCAAACTACCTAGCTAACACCTTGATGCTGGATGTACCTTTTTTTGGAGGGGTGGGGGTGTAGAGACCGACAAGATTATATTTTACTAATGTGCCTTTAACTTTTCTGTAATTTAATAAAATAACCAATACAAAAAGTATCTAATACTATGACCAGTCAAAATTCCTGTCATTTTAAAGTGAAAAGCATTCTAAAGTTTTAAAGTAAGCACTTAAAAAAAAAGTATTTTAGGGACGGAGAGATAACATGAAGGTAGGTTGTTTGCCTTGCATGCAGGACAGTGGTTCGAATCCCAGCATCCCATATGGTCCCCCGAGCCTGCCAGGAATAACCCCTGAGCATTGTCATTGCGACCCAAAATCCAAAAAATAAATAAATAAAATTAAAAACTATTTTAAAGTAAAAAAGCATCACTAAAGTTTCATCTCATATTCAATTTTCTTAGCTCAGATTATTGCCAAAATTCCCAGCACAATGCTATGGAATGCTTTGTTCTTAATAATTAAGTTCCTTCCTAAAATTACTAAGTAAAGACAACAAAATCATTGCTGGCTCTTACCTGTAAATTAACCAAGGTTCCAAAGCGACTGAAATGCTCATTTAGTTTGCTGATATTATTTAATTCTGGAGGAACTTTTCGAAGTTCAAGTTTGGTATTTTCATTTCCAAACTGAACTTTTTTCTGGAAGCCTGGGCTGTTTGTTCTATTAAAATTTGGTCTGTAACAAAAATCAACATTTCCTTATAAACTCAAGTCACTATCAGGTACGAAAGAATTAAGAGTCACAACAGGTTTAAATTTTTCAAAACTAAAATTAGTGGTTGGTAAAGAAAACTAAAATTTCCTTCCAAAGAAACAAGTTTCCAAATCAGCAGTATAAAAGAAGCCAACTCAAAGGGGTCTGATTTCTAAAAGTTACTTTTCATTTCTGATTATATCCTACTTAGAATTCTTAGCAGCAAAGGTCATAGGACCCCTCTTTCAATCCAGTCCATTTGCATAGCCTTTATTCTGTTTCTGCAAAAGCTGGCTTACTGAAATGTTCCCTATTTCAAAACACATTAGAAAGCAGAAAATGACAGCCTCATTTATGTGACACTTGATCAAAAGGACAAGAGAGATTATCCTGCTTGCCTTAAGTCAGAGGAATTAAGGGTAAAACCAAACTGTATCACTAAATTGATATTCAAGTGCCAGAAGAGCAATCCCTGTCTCTCCTTTCACAATCACAAACTTAGAAATTAATTGTCTCACACATTCTGATTCCTTATCCATTTCTCTGAAGTCCTTCATCAATTACATCTTCAATGCTTATCCAGCTTCCCATCCCTTAAAAAAAGTCACTTTCTACCTATTAAAAAAAGTCACAAACGGGGCCAGAAGATCACATGGAGGTAAGGCGTTTGCCTTTCATGCAGAAGGACAGGGTGGTTCGAATTCTGGCATCCCAGATGGTTCCCCGAGCCTGCTGGGAACGATTTCTAATTGTAGAGCCAGAGTAACCCCTGAGCACTGCTGGGTATAACTCAAAACCAAAAGCCAAAAACAAAAAAAAAAAAAAAAAAAAAAGGTCACCAGCACGGTAAGCTTCCTCTCAGACCTAAATTGTAAGTTTCCTTCACTAATGATGAACTCATCACTGTCCTCTATCTTTACATCATCTTCTCAATAGCTAAGCTGAAGGGTATTTTGCTTAGATGTTTGAAAATGCCAAAAGAAGAAAAATTGGTATTCTTAACCACACATAAGAAAACTTCTCTAAAAATTACTGCGTAAGGGCTAAAAGATAGCACATGATTTAAAGCGATTGTCTACAAGTGACAAAATCCAGCTTAATTACTGGTACCAACACCCCATCAATGGTGCAATTCTGAGAACACCCAGCACTACAGGGCCTGAACAGCATGGCCTCCTCAGCACTTGTATGAGACACTTTCCCTTTAGGCCAAGAATGATGGGATGCCCTCCCAGCCTCCCGCACCTGTACTTTTCAGTGCTGCTTGGAACCATCCCTCCTTTGCCTAAGTAAAACTACTGCACAATAAAATTCTTCAATTTCCCCTGCCAGCTTACTTATCAAACCAAGTCTTCTTCGTAGAAACTCCAGGCTCACCAGAACCAATGGTTCTTTTCCTTGACTCTGAATCCACGACAATCCTCATACTGCTTTTATTAGGTGGCTTATCTGTTTGAAAACAAAGGGAGTGGGAAGAAGAAAATTTATGAATATTTTATCCTTAAATCATACTAAAAACAATTCTAGAACTTTGTCCAAATATACATTTAAAAACTAAATGTATATTCAAGTATAATAATCCAAGAGTTTTTTAACTTATTTCAAATTAATTTAAATTATGAAGAATCAGAAATTCTCCTATGTCAAATTAAAATAAATTGAATAATCCAGGTTACTCTTTCCTTCTGCCGTCATCCTCACCACAAATACACAAATAAGGAACAAACAAATCATCCTCAGACTTTGAAATCATAATTTTGAAAGTAAATGTAAAAGATGTAAAATGTAATACTAACATCTAATGAAAATTTATAAATGATGAGTCATGCAGGGAGGAGCCTTGTCAACATGAGCAAAAGCATATTTGATTTTAAAACATATTTACCCAGCAGAAAAATGGTTCAGGTCCTTACCAAGTTCCAAAAGAAAGTAAGAGCCCCCAACTCTTTTCAGGTAGCCTGGTCGAGGGCGATATATCTGACCTCTTCTCCAAATGAATAGAAGCAGATTCCCCTTTCTACATGAATCACAGTGCCACACCTGACACTCTCAGAAATGTCCTAGCTATAACAACTTAGCCTCATCAAACTGTCAAACACCAAATTTGTTTCAGATAGAGTCTGTACCAAGTGATTGTGTAACAACTCAATATTTCATAGTTGTGTCGATCCAAGTAGTATCACAGGAAATCTGATAGGAAAGTAACATAATTATCACCAAGTTCAGAGAACCTTAACAGGAAGCACAGAAGACTCAACTAGCACCAACTATAGCACAGTAAATCCTTAGATACTTTAACATAGTGTTACTTTAGTAACACTATGGAGAGAAGTAAGTATTTCCTTGCTAATCTAAGTTTTGATCATTTCATTTGCCTTTGTGTTGTAACAAACAATGAGAAGTAAGTAAGTTTGTTAATGCCTGCAAAGGAGCAGACTAGGGTAGAAAGTTAGGGACACTGGTAAAGAGAAGAAAATACTAGTGGTGGTATTGGTGTTTAAACTTTTACTGCCTAAAATAACTGTATTACGAACAACTAAGTAAATAACAGTATTACAATAATAACAAATTAGTAAATAATCATGAGAGAAATACAGTGCAGAATTATCTGCTACTTTTTCAGATTTACTTAGGTGAAAATGATGAAAACTGTACATTTCACCAAATTTTAATAGGTCAATCTCAAATGATACGAAAGTTAAAAATATCAGTTCATGTGGAAAATATTAACAATTTTCTTTTTTTTTTTGGTTTTTGGGCCACACCCGGTGACACTCAGGGGTTACTCCTGGCTATTCGCTCAGAAGTCGCTCCTGGCAGGCACGGGGGACCATATGGGGAACTGGGAGATCGAATTGTGGTCCGTCCTAGGTTAGCGCAGGCACCTTACCTCCAGCACCGTATATTAACAATTTTTAAAGTGGATCAATTGGTTAGATTATCTTATTCTTGGTATTTATGTGCACACAATTAAATGAATTTAAGATATGTTTGAGCACAAGCTCTTTGTGATTATTTTTGTTGCTTAGTTCCTGAGTCACACTGGGATTGCTTAGTTAGCATTTACTCCTTTTTTGGAGGGGGGAGGGGCACACCCGGTGACGCTCAGGGGTTACTCCTGGCTATGTGCTTAGAAGTCGCTCCTGGCTTGGGGGACCGAATCGCGGTCCGTCCTAGGCTAGCACAGGCAAGGCAGGCACCTTACCTCCAGCGCCACTGCCCGGCCCCGGCAAAATACATTTTAAAGAGGTGTGAAGTTGTATTCCTTAAACATATACCATGGTAATTAAAAAGGGGTTGAAAGTAATATTGCCTCTAAAACTATTTAAAATAAACATTAAAGCATAGTTGTTTTTTTTTTTTTAATGTACAAGGGACAGAGAGATAGCTGGGAAGAAGGATGTGGGGGATGACTAGTGTTAAACTTGACCCAGGCATGCTCAGGGTCAAATTTAATCTTGAGGACCACATGGCCCCAGCAGCCTGCACCACAGATAGGATTAGTCCTAAAAGCCCTAACATCACTAGGCACAATCAGCTCTGATGCTGAGGTCAAGCACCAAACATAGGAGACTATAAGTTGACTCAAAGCAAATTCTACAAGGTCAAGAAATAAACTACAAAATGTTTATCAAGCACAAGTCTAAACATCTTATTTAATTACTCAAACAAGGGAAGAATCTACCTTTAATTAAATCATTACTTCCAGGACTTTAACTGAACCAAATAAGTCTACAAGAAGTTACCTTGGAAATATGTGCCTTCCCCTTGGATGACAGTGTGTGTAACAAATATCACACACAAGGAAGGAGACAGTACATTTTCACTCAAGGGAAATGAAAAACCCCAAGAAACAAATATAATTACCATCCTTACTCAATCGCGATTATGGGTTGTTCACAAATGTTTTGTTATTCTTGGTCTAATGAAAAGGTTCAGAAGGATTAATCACAGTACCTCTGGGTGGCAAATCCATATCCCCTGATGTCAGTCCTATCAAGTTAGGCCTTTGTGCATGCACTCTGTGTCTATACATAGGTCTGGAAGTGTTTGTTATGCTTGGGGCTTCGGGATTATAGCCATCAGTGTCATATGTATCTGGTAATACAAAAACTGTAATTAAAAAACAATTATAAAAGTCCACTTGATATTGTTACACATAAAAAATAAAAAGTACATAATACTTTGTTAATAGGGCCTATATATTAAAAAGAAAGTTTTATAAATTATTCACTGAAACCACTTAATTAAGAAATTATGACATTTGGGCCGGATCCACAGCACAGTGGTAGGGCATTTGCCACAAGCCTGGTCAATCCCAATGGACCTCAGTTCAAATCCCAATATCCCATATGGTCCTCTGAGCTTGCTAGCAGCAATTTGTGAGCTGAGAGCCAGAAGTATCGCAGGGTATGACCCAAACCCCCCCACCAAAAAGAAATCATGACATTTAATATATAGTCACCATACTACATATTTTAGTGAAAAAATAAACCCGATGAGTCGATAACTGGCTATAAATATTTTTAATTGCTCAACAGTTATGTTCAAAAGTTAAATTTTGTTCTAAATTTCATTATGAATATATGATATATAGAGGGCCAAAACTGCACCTGCAGTAAAAAGAGAGGGTGGAGCAGGAGGAGGCTGGTGATGAATGCCAGTTGTTACTACAGTAGGAACAGAGCTGGTTGCAGAGTTTGGGGGAGCATCCATGCCAGATGGCTGCAAAGGAGGAAGTGGAGGTGGTGGTCCTGTCAAAACCAAAGAATAAGAAATATCATCTGAAAGCAAACAAACAAAATAAGTTATTGTATGTACATCCCAACATAATATTCTCATTTAACAAACTATAATATCTATAAACAACAAACTTTTTTTTTTGGGGGGGGGGGGTTTGGGCCACACCCGGTGACGCTCACTCCTGGCTATGCGCTCAGAAGTCGCTCCTGGCTTGGGGGACCATATGGGAAACCGGGGGATCGAACCTCGGTCCGTCCTAGGCTAGAGCAGGCAAGGTAGGCATCTTACCTCCTGCGCCACCGCCCAGCCCCTACAAACTCTTAAAACTATATTCATTTCATAGGGTAACTGTCTTTTTAATGTATTCCAAAATTAGTATATTTTAAGCTGTAAAGAACTACTAACAGCCAAGATTCATCTGGGACATGCAAAATTCAGACCGATCTCCAAACCACAGTATACCATAAGTCTGATATAGCCTAGAAGGCAGGGGTCTAGAGCAATAGGAGTATCTTGTACTTATTTCTTAGCATCTGTAAATATCTATAGGAATATTTAACTTTATTATAATAGAGCCAGTATCTTTAACTATTAACTCTTTTAAACCATTAACTTTTTTTAAAGTTAAGAATAAACAGTCAACAAATATAGGCACAAAGACATATATCTATTACTTACCTGTGACAGGTGGTAGACTAGGAGGTAATGGGCCTGGTGGAGGCACTGGGGGTCTCAGATTCACAGGTGGTGGTGTCAAAATGGGCGGAGGTGGGGGCAAACCAGGAGGAGGAGGCCCTTCAACAGGAGGCTGTGCTGGGAAAGGCAGCATGCCAGGAAGATTCACATCTTCCACAACTACTGGGTCACTTCCATGATCAAAAGGGCACATGTCTCCTCTCATGCAGAAACCCTTCTCTGTGAGAAAAAATAGCAAAAAAAAAAAAAAAAGGTAATTGACAAAGGTTGGACAGTTAAGTTTATAAATCTAAAATTATTTACAATAGATGTATTTGACCAAAATGTGGCCCCGGATTTGGAACAATGTTTTCCTATGAGTGAAACCCAGGGCTCAGTCTCCAGCAACGCAAGAATAATAATAAAAGAATACATTTAATATTGGGTAAGTATAATTAATCTATAAAGGAACTACGTATTAAATCACAATAATTTAAAACAATAACCAATAATATAGCTAACATACATACATACTTACAAACTATCCCCAGATTTGAAGCACTAGTGGTTAATACTCTTGTATGCAATCTGATCCCAGGTCAATCCCTAATTATCACATCTGTTTTTCTGAACAGAGCCAGGAGTAAGCCCTTAAAATTGCCAGTTGTAGCCCAATCCCACCTCTTCCCTATCCCAAATAAAATCACCAAATTAAAATAAATAGTTCTAGCTAACCGATAGATATAAAACTAAACGTGATGACATAAAACCTAAATATACAAATATAACCATTTTTGTGCCATTAGAAATATTCCCTAATTGAATGTTAAAACTTTTTTAAATATGGAAAAGAAGTAAAATTCAGGGTCTCACAACATGCAAGGCATGACTCCATCCATCATGGAGTCACATTCCTCGCCTGAAGGTGAGTTTTCTTCAGCGATCTTTTAGTTGCAGATTGCTTGACTGAGATCACTCAGTAGAAATGATCATTATTGAATGGAAAATCCAAAAAAACATTGAACATTATTTTCAAATTGGTATTAATAGTCATTGGTTTCAATAATATTGCAGAATTTCAGTAAGAGCTGAATGACTAATTTTCCAATTTTTTATATTTGCATAATCCTTACAAATTAAAGGTATAGGATGGATAGAAATATTAACTCACTGCTTTATGTTTCAAAGAAAAACTCACCATCATAGTCTCTACACCGCTTCTTTGGCATGGGTGGTCGCACGTATGAATTATGGTCCACTTGGTCTTCATGAAATTCAGACCAACTTTCGGTAGTGTTATTACCATGATGAGTAGGAGCGATTACTGTAATAGTGCTGCTCAAAGTAGGTACAGGATAGTGACCAGATGAAATATTAGGTACTGAAGAGACTGGAGTATAATTGTTTTCTAATGGATCTGTTCTATCCAGGTCATATTTAGGTTTTACCAGATCCCTTTCTGCAAAAAAATATAAATAACTTATAAAACTCTACACTATTTTAAGAAATGCTCCCAATGCAAAGAAAAAAAGTGATACTTTTCCTATCAGAGAAAATGTTCAAAATGTATACAATCCCACTTTAAAAAGTATTCAATAAATATACGACATTCCATAAGCTATTTATTTCTCTGAAATACAACTTAAGCTATAAAACCACATATAAACTTTTTTTTTCTTCTGGAGATGTTTCAGAAAAGATTTTCTATATTTGTTTGCAGCTATCTTAGTATAAAGTTAGCACATTTATAAAATTTTACAATGGGGGCCGGGCGGTAGGGCTGGAGGTAAGGTGCCTGCCTTGCCTGCGCTAACCTAGGACGGACCTCGGTTCAATTCCCCGGTTTCCCATATAGTCCCCCAAGCCAGAAGCGACTTCTGAGCGCATAGCCAGGAGTAACCCCTGAGCGTCACCAGGTGTGGCCCAAAAACCAAAAAGAAAAAATAATAAATAAAATTTTACAATGAAAGTATAATTTATTATGTGAACTTTTAGCTATTATAAATCCAATATAGTTTATAAACATGAAATATACACTAACTTATATTTTATCAGTATAAAATATACATACTAGTTTAGTATAATAAATAGTAGTCAGTGAAGATGAGAATGAACTAACAAAAGGATAGAAAAATGAGTTCAAGGGCTGAAGAGCTGGAAGAGAAGGTTGAGAGGAGATAGGTTTATAAGAGACAGGAGAGAAGGTTATTGCTTTGAACATGGCAGACCCGAGTTCAATAGCGGGCACCCTATATGATCCCCTAAGTCCAAAAGGATTAACCTCTGAGCTCAGAGCCAAAAGTAAGCCCATAACATTGCCAGGGGTGACCCAAAATTAGAAATACCAAAAAATTCATATAATGGGTTCATATTAAACATAAAGAAATTAAGTTGGTTACAGTTGGTGACAATGAAAAAGAAACATTAAAGGGATAAGAGAAAGACTGGAGAGAACATTTGCCTTGCACTCAACCAACCTGGGTTCCATCAATTGTACCCCAAATGGTCCTCCCAAGCACTGCCAGGAGTGATTCCTGGCAGTAGTAAGTCAGGAATAAGTCCTAAAACCACCATAAGACCCCCAAAATTAAAAAAATAATAAAGGAGTAAGTGAAGCAATATGCAGAGAACTATGATATATAGATCACATAAATAATTCAAGAAAAAAAGAAAAGAAACAAGGGCAGAAAAATAGTATGGAAAATAAAGTGCTTGCATTGCATGCAGTAGGCCCTAGTTTTTTCCCTGGCACTACATATGTCCCTCTAGCCCACTGAGCACTGCCAGGTAAACTATGGCCCAAATCCCTCCAACACCAACCAAAATAAGAAGTTCAAAAGATAAGTTAAAAAAGTTTATATGGGGGCCCAGGAGATAGCATGGAGGTAAGGCGTTTGCCTTTCATATGCAAAAGGTCATCAGTTCGAATCCCGGAGCCCCATATGGTCCCCCATGCCTGCCAGGAGCAATTTCTGAGCATGGAGCCAGGAGTAACCCCTGAGCACTGCTGGGTGTGACCCCCCCAAAAAAAACCAAAAAAACAAAAAACAACAAAAAAAGTTTATATAAAGAGCAGGATCTAAATATTACTTCATCAAGACTAAAGGTAACAGTATAATAAAGACTGTAACATAGAAAAAAAGCTCAGCTTGAATAAAACTGTTTTATTCAAAGTGTTGTATTTTATTGCCTAAAATAACTCCCTTTCCATTAATACAAATAGGAAGGAAGGAAGGAGGGAGGGAGGGAGGGAGGGAAGGAAGGAAGGAAGGAAGGAAGGAAGGAAGGAAGGAAGGAAGGAAGGAAGGAAGGAAGGAAGGAAGGAAGG
>PVKC010010648.1:0-25506 GCA_004027635.1 Crocidura indochinensis | reverse complement strand
TAATCTCCAAAATATACAAGGCACTGACAGAACTTTACAAGAAAAAAAACATCTAATCCCATCAAAAAATGGGGAGAAGAAATGGACAGAAACTTTGACAAAGAAGAAATACAAATGGCCAAAAGACACATGAAAAAATGCTCCACATCACTAGTCATCAGGGAGATGCAAATCAAAACAACTATGAGGTACCACCTCAGACCACAGAGAATGGCACACATCACAAAGAATGAGAACAAACAGTGTTTTCGGGGATGTGGAGAGAAAGGAACTCTTATGCACTGCTGGTGGGAATGCCGTGTAGTTCAACCTTTATGGAAAGCGATATGGAGATTCCTCCAGAAATTAGAAATCGAGCTCCCATATGACCCAGCTATACCACTCCTAGGAATATACCCAAGGAATACAAAAATACAATGCAAAAACCCCTTTCTTACACCTATATTCATTGCAGCACAATTTACCATAGCAAAACTCTGGAAACACCCAAGATGCCCTTCAACAGACGAATGGCTCAAGAAACAGTGGTACATATACACAATGGAATATTATGCAGCTGTCAGGTGAGATGAAGTCATGAAATTTTCCTACACATGGATTTACATGGAATCTATCATTCTCAGTGAAATAAGTCAGAGAGAGAGAGAGAGAGAGAGAAAAACGCAGAATGGTATCACTCATCTATGGGTTTTAAGGGGAATGAAAGACATTCCTGCAATAATAATAATTTGCAGACACAAAAGAGAAAGGAGCTGGAAGTTCCAGCTCACCCCAGGAAGCTCACCACCAAAAGTGGTGAGCTTAGTTAGAGTAATAACTGCATTTTGAACTGTCCTAAAAATGAGAACCTATGAGGGAAATGGAGAGCCTGTCCAGTGTACTGGCGGGGGGTGGTTGGGGAGGAGGGAGATTTGGGACAATGGTGATGGGAACTTTGCACTGGTGATGGATGGTGTTCTATACATGACTGAAACCCAAACACAACTATGTATGTAATCAAGGTGTTAAAATAAAAAAAAAAGAATGGAGGAATTAAACATGTAATAAAACCTTAAAAAAGAAAGAGAGAGAAATATAGGAAGGAAGAAAGAAAAAAGAAATAGAGAGAAAGAAAAGAAAGGAAGGAAGGTAGAAAGAAAGAAAGGAAGGAAGAAAGGAAGAAATAGAGAAAGAAGGAAGAAAAAGAAGAAAGAAAGAAAGGAAAGAAAGCATTGACTGACTGTCCAGATACCTGGCATGAGGTACCAATTGTGAAACTCAGTGTATTTACAAATATTATGTCTGATTAAATATGTCTCATTAAAAAATCTCTTGTTTCTATTTTATACTCAAGTTCACCATCTTTATCTTTTATCATCAAAGAGTTTAATAAAGCAGCACTTTGTAATGGGAAAAAAACAGAGTGCGAAAAGAGGGTAAAGAGATATGCATGATATATACCCCTTCATTGACAGCAGTGGAAACCATAGTGTCAAAAAGGGGGGAATAGAAGGGAGAGAGGAAAGATATATATATATATATATATATATATATATATATATATATATATATAGAGAGAGAGAGAGAGAGAGAGAGAGAGAGAGAATATCGATGGGGGGGAGATTGGGAAGGAAACTGGGGATATTGATGGTGGGAAACATACACTGGTGAAGGTTGGTGTACATTGCATGACTGAAATTTAATTGTGAATACCTTTGTGACCATGATGCTAAATAAAGTTTTTTTTGTTTTTTTTGTTTTTTGTTTTTTTTTTTTTTTGGTTTTTGGGTCACACCCGGCTGCGCTCAGGGGTTACTCCTGACGCTGAGCTCAGAAATCGCTCCTGGCAGGTATGGGGGACCATATGGGATGCAGGAATTGAATCATTGTATGTCCTGGATGAGCTGCATGCAAAGCAAACCCCCTACCACTGTGCTATCTCTAAAGTAATTATCATTACTAATAAAGTAATTATTATTAAAAAGAAAATGAAGTCTGGAGAGATTCATCTCAAAGCTAAGCAGTCTGCCCTTCTGCCACGTTGGAAATCAAAATAATACTTACCTTGCTAAAAATTAATTCTTATTCATGCATTTCTTTCAGATATGTTAGCTGAACAAAGAGAGAAATTAGTATTTAGTTAAAATTATGTTGTGGTTTTAAATGTTATATTTTGCATGCTTAAAAAGAACATTGACTGAATAGGGAATGTTAATATTTATCTTAAATAAGCATGCATAGAGAAAACTGATTTGCTGGATATATCTCTATCAAAAGTTTCCACAGATGTTTTCTTGTATGAAATTACTAACTTTTTTTAGAATGGAACTCCAAAATTCAATGGATTTTAACACAAGTCTGAGGATTAAGCCTGCTCTTTTCTTTTTCTTCAGCTGCATTTTCCTTCCTGAATTTTAATTTTCTTTTCTTTCTTTCCTTCTTTCCATTGTGTTCCCTGCCAGTTTTTTCTTTCCTTTTTTCTTCTTCCTTTCACTCTTATATACCCAACTATCTAGAAACAGGATCATTGATTTGCCTGATCAAACTTAATTGAGGCAGCCACTCATAAGTATAATATGGAAAAGATCAGTAATTTCTATCTCAACATGGGGTGTCTATGAATGTCCTAGGAAAGCAAAATTCTTCAAGAGATAGAATTTATCCAGGTGGACGATATCACAAATCACATAGCAGTTGCCAAATAAGTTGGCACATTCAGAGAAAAGTCAGTCAATATGGAGATAGCCTAGCGTCAAAGCAACTACATTTGAAAATTAGCTTATAGTATAATACTTTTAATAAGGTAATTATATTAGAAAAAAACTCTTAAAATTTTTATATACTATTGATTTAAATACCCTTAAACATATATAAAAAATTGAGGAAAAATTATTCTTGAAAAATAATTGGTTTCTTGAGGGACAGTAAAAATATTATAAGTATTTCTTCTTTCACAAATACCGTATTTGCCGGTACATAAGACGACTTTTGAAATGGAAAAAAAGTCAACCGAAAATCGGGAGTCATCTTATACGCTGAATATATCCCGAAAAAGGTCTCGATATGTCGCTAAACGAAAATCATCTGGATATTGCCACTAAACGAATTTTCCTACTCGATCCTGCACCAATCACTGCAAGGCTGCTCGGACCGCCTCTCTAACTCGGCCAATCCAAGCAAGCTTTTGATGCATGCAAATTAGACTATGTTCTGTACCGAAGCTACACTGTCAAAAACCTGCTCAAATGAGCCAGAGTCAGAGAGGAAGTCTATTACAGTATACCCTTTGAACCTTTGCTTGTTGGGATTGGCTCATTGTGGAACATACAGTTGCAGCACAGGAAGGTTCTATCTTATACAGTGAATATAGGTCTAAACCTATGTTTTAACTGTAAAATTAGGGAGTAGCCTTATACAACCAGTCATCTTATATGCCGGCAAATATGATATTATGAAATCTAAGTCTATATAAATATAAGATTAAGCCTATGTTTCTGAATTGAGAGCAATTTTGTCCACACATATTAAGTGATCTTTGACAGTATTTGGAAATAATTTTGGTAGTCATAACTGAGGATTAGGGAGCTACTGATTTGAAGTATAGTGTTTCTTAATAACTGAATATTATCACCTACAAGGATAACTGAAATAATCCAACAGATACACTAGGAACCTTGAAGAATTGGAGAGTACTTTGAGCTTGTTGCTTAAATAAGGTAGATTGTTCAAGATGTGGGGAGGAGTAGTTGACTTTTCGGAAAAGGAGGTGGTAGGACAAAACACTTCAGTTTGGAAATTTCAGGTCTAGTAGGGAGAGACCTGTGATGTTAAATTTCTTAAACTGTCCTGTATAATATTTTAGAGGTCTTTAAAAGTAGTTTTATCCCTATATTAACAGTGCCAAGACTGAGAAATCCAAGTTTGTTATAAAGTAAGTGTGTTGGGTTGATAGTAAAATCAACAAAATGGTTATTTATTCCATTGCTAGTTAGAAGTAATAAAATATGTCATCCTTTTCTACACCCAACCAACATTTCCTTTCTTTTGTTTGAGTTCTCAGTGGCTTCCAATTCTTTGTAGGGAATTTTAGTGATTTAGCTGTAGGAAGAGTTCACCACAAATACAAGTTCCAGTTCCAAAAAGATTTTTTACATACATCTACTCCCATTCAATTTATGAAGAGTAAACATAATTATTAAAAATAAGGATATTTTTTGTTGTTTTTTGGACCACACCCGGTGGTGCTCAGGGATTACTCCTGACTCTGTGCTCAGGAATTGCTCCTGGCAGGCTCAGGGGACCATATGGGATGCTGGGAATCGACCCAGGTTCGTCCTGGATTGGCAGCGTACAAAGCTAATGCCCTACCACAGTGTTATCTCTGGGGCCCCTAAAAGTAAGTTTTGTTGCTTGTTTGTACTTCATCTGACTTATTTATGTTTCACATAAGTAAAACTATTTGGTAATTATCTTTAACTTCATTCTTTATTTCATTTAGCATAATCATCTCAAAATCCTTTCGTTTTATTTCAAAAGGCATCACTTCACTTTGTTTCTAAGATGATAGTAGTGGTTCATTGAATTTATATCCTATGGTTTCTTTTGATATCTCCTCATGGATATTTATATTGACTCCATGTTTTGGTACTTGGAATAATAGTACCATCAACGTAGATGTGAAAATTTCTCTTCAAATTAGTTCTTTCATAGTTTTGAGATAAATGCTGAAAAGTGATGCTGCTGGATGATAGCACATTTTCATTTTTAAAGTACTGTCAATGCCATTTACATAGAAACTGAATCAATTTACATTGCTACCACTAATTTGCAAAAGTTTATTTTACTCTTCATCAGCATTTATTGTTTTCTATCTCTGATGTGAGATATTTTGATTCATGGTGGTTCTGATTTACATTTCCTTAAAAAAAGTGATGTTGACCATTTTTCATATAGCTGTGGATTATGCTTTTATTGAGAAATGATTAATCAAGTCTTATGGTCTTTTTTTCCTTATTGAGTTATGTCAGTGCTTTATTTTGGGTATAAACTCCATTTAAAATATATGATGTATGCCGGGCAGTGGCGCTGGAGGTAAGGTGCCTGCCTTGCCTTGTGCTAACCTAGGACGAACCGTGGTTCGATCCCCCGGTTCCCCATATGGTCCCCCGTGCCTGCCAGGAGCAACTTCTGAGCGAATAGCCAGGAGTAACCCCTGAGCATCACCGGGTGTGACCCAAAAACCAAATATATATATATATATATACATATATATATATATATGTATATATATATGATGTATAAATATTTTCTCTCAATTGCTCAATTTCCTTTTCAGTTATGTGGTAGTTTCTTTCTCTGAATAAAAACTTCTTAATTTGATGTGATATAATTGATATAGTCTTGATTTTATTTCCCATATTATTAGAGTTGACCTTATAAATACATTTCTGATGTTGAAATCTTGTAATCTGTTACTCATTTGTGTGTGTGTGTGTGTGTGTGTATGTGGTTTTTGGGTCACACCTGGCAGTGCTCAGTGGTTACTTCTGGCTCCATGCTCAGAAATTGCTCCTGGCAAGCACGGGGGACCATATGGGGCACCGGGATTCGAACCGATGACCTTTTGCATGAAAGGCAAACGCCTTACCTCCATGCTATCTCCCGGGCCCCTGTTACTCATTTTTAATAGTTGTGTGTGTCTAACATATAAGTGTTGAACTCATATTTAAAACAAATTACTCATAATGTTAGTGATTTTTTCTTTCTTTTTAAAAAAAATTCTTGCGTAAACCATTGTGACTTAAAAAGTTATTTATATTTGAGTTTTAGACACAAAATGTTTTAGGATAAGTCCCACCATCAGTATTAACCTCCCTCCACCAATATTCTCAGAGTTCTTTTCCATGTCGCCACCACCACCCCGCCACACCCTGTCATCAGAACAGGTGCCTTTTGAAGTTTGGTTGTTAAGATTTGGGTCTCATGATTTCAGTGTGCAAATATTTTTAAAATCAGTTTCCCTAGGGTCAGTTACTTTTCTTTATAACTTCTTAGTGTTAATCGTTGATAAAGGATATTCTTTTTGATCATCACATTTATTTCTAAAGGAAATCATTAAAAGCTTGATTATTGGAAAACAGATTCTTGTTGATTTTGAGATTTCTTTATCTAAATGCAAACCCTCTTGGAGTAACTTTGGCATATTATATTGATTTTATGATGTTTGGGGCACAGACAGACACTAGCTCCTTCTCCTTCTCCACATTAACTAACCTGGTCACATTCTATTTTCATATATAGGCACTGTATCTCAGGGACTGGAAGAGCACACTCAGCTCATACAGATCAAGAAAGTGGTCAGTCTCCATGAATTTAGTCCTGCTTTGTAGTTTCTGCATTTCTAGATACCTATGGCCCATAAGGAGAGAATGAGAATACAAAGGGTTATTCAAAATGAAAAAAATGGATACATACGTCACCATACTTTGCCTGCATTGAAAAGGGCTCCAACTCCATATCTAGATATCAGCAGTAATTAACAGAAGGAATATAAGGAGGTCATTTGGGGAAGCTGTAAAACTGACTAAAATACAATCTCTACAATTGTGAGAGTTTCTTTCTTTAATATAGTTTTGTGCAGCTCCAACATCTGGTGTTACAGGCTCTAAAAGAAAATAAAACTTAAGACCATTTTAGCATACTTATATCTACCTTCAAAAAATAACAGAAAAAGTCCAAATGGGTGAAAGACCTTGATATCAGACCTGAAACCATAAAATACATAGAACAACACGTAGGCAAAGCACTCCAGGATATTGAGACTACAGGCATATTCAAGGAGGAAAATGCACTCTCCAAGCAGGTGAAAGCAGGTATTAACAGATGGGAATATATTAAGCTGAGAAGCTTCTGCACCTCAAAGGAAATAGCGTCCAGGATGCAAGAGTGACCCACTGAGTGGGAGAAACTATTCACCCAAATACCCATCAGATAAGGGGCTAATCTCCAAAATATACAAGATACTGACAGAACTTTACAAGAGAAAAACATCTAATCCTATCAAAAAATGGGGAGAAAAAATTACAGACACTTTGACAAAGAAGAAATACAAATGGCCAAAAGACACATGAAAAAATGCTCCACATCACTAATCATCAGAGAGATGCAAATCAAAACAACTATGAGGTACCACCTCACACCACAGAGTATGGCACACATCACAAAGAACGAGAACAAACAGTGTTGGCGGGGATGTGGAGAGAAAGGAACTCTTATCCACTGCTGGTGGGAATGCCGTGTAGTTCAACCTTTATGGAAAGCGATATGGAGATTCCTCCAGAAACTGGAAATCGAGCTCCCATATGATCCAGCTCTACCACTCCTTGGAATATACTCTAGGAACACAAAAATACAATACAAAAACCCCTTCCTTACACCTATATTCATTGCAGCACTATTTACCATAGCAAGACTCTGGAAACAACCAAGATACCCTTCAACAGACGAATGGCTAAAGAAACTGTGGTACATATACACAATGGAATATTATGCAGCTGTCAGGGGAGATGAAGTCATGAAATTTTCCTACACATGAATGTACATGGAATCTATCATGCTGAGTGAAATAAGTCAGAATGAGAGAGAGAGAGAGAAAAAAAAACGCAGAATGGTATCACTCATCTATGGGTTTTAAGAAAAATGAAAGACATTCTTGCAATAATAATAATTTTCAGACACAAAAGAGAAAATAGCTGGGAGTTCCAGCTCACCTCAGGAAGCTCACCACAAAGAGTGATGAGTTTAGATAGAGAAATAACTACATTTTGAACTGTCCTAATAATGAGAATGTATGAGGAAAATGGAGAGCCTATCTAGAGTACAGGCGGGGGGTGGGTGGGGAGGAGGGAAATTTGGGACAATGGTGATGCACTGGTGATGGGTGGTTTTCTTTACATGACTAAAACCCAAACACAATCATGTATGTAATCAAGGTGTTTAAATAAAATATATTAATTAAAAATAATTCTGCACTTAATAAAGCGAAGCAATATTTAAAAAGACTATGAAAAAAATATAACAGAAGTGAGGGTCTCAAAGAAGGAAGAAGATTGGTGTCAGCAGCACATAATATATGGGAATAAGAGCTGCACAGAAAGGTGATTGGAAATATATCCAGAAATATAAAGATTTTGAAGAAAAATTTCTCAACTTATTATTTTCCTTTCTTTAGTGTTATCAAAAATTTTGCACTGCTTATAGTAAAAAAAAAAACAAGGAGAACAAGGTTCTGTGATAAGAAAAAGAAAGAAAGAAAGAAAGAAAGAAAGAAAGAAAGAAAGAAAGAAAGAAAGAAAGAAAGAAAGAAAGAAAGAAAGAAAGAAGAAAGAAGGAAGGAAGGAGGAAAGAAGGAAGGAAGGAAGGAAGGAGGAAAGGAAGGAAGGAAGGAGGAAAGGAAGAAAGAAAAGAAAAATAATTTCTTGAGATTCATTTGTTTAATTGTTTCAACACAATGACCCATTATTTCCCTAACACTTCTTTACATTATTATGTGTGGTTGTTTCTCAAAAAGATTAAATCTTATTTAATAAATAGTAATTTAATGAATAGTAAAATTTAAAGAATTACTACCCTCTATTAGTAGTTATTTTTGTTTGTTTGTTTTTTGCTTTTTGGGTTTTTTTTGTTTGTTTGTTTTTGGGGTTTTTTGTTTTGTTTTGTTATTTTGATTTTTGGGCCACACCCGATGACACGCAGAGTTATGCCCTCAGAAATAGCTCCTGGCATGGGGGACAATATGGGACTCCAATTGATTTAATCATGGTCATCCTAGGTCAGCCGAGTGCAAGGTAAATGCCCTCCAGCTGGGTCACTGCTCCGGCCCCTGTAGTTATGTTTTCAATAATTTTGGTGGGAATAAGAAAAGATAGTTTCAAAATAAAATAATTTTAATGCATTTCATCAAATTTTAGATATGATACAAGTGAAAGAATATCATTTTATGCTAATAAAGATTTTATCAGGTTTGACATGAACAAACTTCTGACACAAAGTAATCACTGGTAGTTTAAAATAATCCATTTACTTTTATTTTTATTTCCTTTGAAATAATACAAAATCACTCTCAAATAAACCATGCACATGCCTATTCCTTAAAGAATAGAAAGCAATATCCTTCTACATGCTCAGGTGAACCAAGAGCAAAGTCAAAAGGCATTAGATGCCAGTATTTTTTTTATCATAGAGATGGCTTTGTATAAAACATATATGAAAGAAAGATCATATTTAAGAGAAGTTTGAAATTTTCTGTGTTTCAAAAATTAACATCTCAAAGTTGTTATCTGTTCAAATACCTTGTGGCACAATTTGCAGTGAATTCACATTAATGGAGTCATAAGAAAATCATTTTTCCCAACAAATATTTTCCAGAAACAGTTGTAAGTCTTTTTCATAGCCTGGCTTGGATAGATTAGTAAAACCTACTTTGAATACTTTCCAAGACAATATCTCCAAACTTTTGTTCTATACTTGTAGCATTTCAGAATCACAATCTATTTTTGTTCACTTGCAGAAACATACCCAAGACTGCTTTGTGAGAAAAATTGTGGCTTTACAAGCAAAAAGAATAAGTAAAGGATTTGGAGCAAGGTTAGAAAAACAAGAGTTATGGCACTTGCCATGCCCAGAACTGACACCAGTTCAATCTCTGGCATTGCAAATGGTGTCCCAAGACCTACAGGAATGACCCTTGAGCATAGAGCCATGAGTAAACCTTGAGCACAGTCAGAATTTGATTTGTGATCTCCCAAATCAAAAAATAAACAAAAAAGAATTCAGGCAGAAAACCAGAATCTTACAATAGGTAAAAGGTATACCTACCAGAGTCTTTAAGCTTAGAGATATTACTGTTTTATGATTCATGTCTCAGAAGAAGATATTAGGATTCTTCACTAAAGAAAACACCTAGAGGGCCGGGAGGTAGGGTGTTTGCCTTGCAAGCAGCCAATCCAGGACAGACTGTGGTTAAAATCTCGGCATTCCATATGGTCCCTGTGCCTGCCAGGAGTGATTTCTGAACATAGAGCCAGGAGTAACCCCTGAACACTGCAGAATGTGAACCTAAAAACAAACAAACAAAACAAAAAACACTAGAAAGTAAGAGTTGAGAGGGAGGGAAGCAATAGAATTCTTGTTTCTGCATGAGACTATAAGAACTGGAGCAAGACAGCATATGTAATTTGTGGGAAAATGTACTCATTGTAGTTTTATAGCCAAGAAATCATCACTGATCTGCTGAAGAAGTTTCATTAATAAAAGAGATTCAGCCAGGGGCCCGGGAGATAGCATGGAGGTAAGGTGTTTGCCTTTCATGCCATGGTCGTCAGTTCGAATCCCGGTGCTCCATATGGTCCCCCGAGCCTGCCAGGAGCAATTTCTGAGCATGGAGCCAGGAGTAACCCCTGAGCACTGCCGGGTGTGACCCAAAAACAAACAAAAAAAAGAGATTCAGCCAGATGCCAGATTTTACTGTTTAGGAGACAGTTTCAGAGATCTCTCTGATGAGTTTGAGAAAGAATGGGTAGACGCAATTATTTGGGGAGATAATGAACTATCAAAGGTGGTTTGGATGGAGGTGGTCGTGTTTTTTTTTGTTTGTTTGTATGTTTCATATCATTCACAGAACTTGATTAAATATGCGGAGGTTAGATCAAAATTTACCAAATACATTGAAGAAAACACAGGCAGAACTCACTAGGATAAATAAAGCACAGTGATTTTGGCTACATTGGAAACAATAGCCAATACAAAAATAAACAAATGATGCCATCAAAAATTTTTTAATTTTAAAAACTAATATATTTATTTAAGCACCATGATTACAAACATATTTGTAGTTGGATTTAGTCATAAAAATGTATATACCCCCGTCACCAGTGCAGCCTTCCCATCAATTATACCCCCAAATCTCTCCTCCACCACCATCTACCTATCTTCTAGATAGACATTCTATTTCTCTCACTCGCTACCATTATCATGATAGTTGTTGGTGTAGTTATTTTCCTAACTGCACTCACCAATGTCTGTGGTAAGCTTCATATTATGGGCTGGTTCTTTTAAAACTTATTTCTATTGTCTCTGGGTATTATTACAATTATTACAATCCCATGAGTGAGAGATGAGTGAGACGATTCTTAATCTCCCTCTGGCACATTTCACTCAGCATAATAGTTTCCATGTTCATCTATCTATAAAAAATATTGATGACTTGATTTTTCCTGACAGCTGCATAGTATTCCATTGTGTATATGTACCATAGTTTTTTTGCCACTCATTCGTTGATGGGCAGCTGGCATTGTTTCTAGATTCTGGATATTGTAAATAGAGCTGCAATGAATATAGGTATGAAGAGGGCATTTTTGTATTGTGTTTTGGGTTCCTAGGGTATATTTCTAGGAGTGGTATAGCTTTATCATATGGACACTATCCAATTAAAAAGTTTTTGCATAAAAAAAGAAACTCAAGGGGTCGGAGAGATAGCATGGAGGTAATACATTTGCTTTTCATGCAAAAGAATGGTGGTTTGAATCCCCTATGGTCCCTCGTGCCTGCCAGGAGCGATTTTCTGAGCATAGAGCCAGGAGTAACCCCTGAGTGTTGCTAGGTGTTACCCAAAAACGAGAAGAAAAAAAAAAAGAAACTCAAGTTAAAATAAACTGACTACTGATTGGGAAACAATATTTAGACTCAGATAAAGGGCTAATATTCAAGATATATAAAGCACTCACAAAGCTCTACAACATAAAAGAAAAACACAAAAGCTTCATCAAAAGTGGAGAGGAGATGAGCAGACACCTCCTGTTTTTAAGTTTCCACTCTGTTGGATCGTTGCCTCATCTACATTTTTGTGAATTCTTTTATATGTGATCAATCAATATATAGTTTGACATACATATTTTTTAAAATTGTTGAGTTGCTAATACTACAAAAGTCTTCTGTTGGTAGGCAAAATTGCTGTGAGCAACGAACCCATCAGTGTAGGTTTGTTTGTTTTTGAAGTGGGAGAAAAGAAATTATATGTTATTGTGTAGAAGAGAGTCAATTGTAGTGTGAGAGTTGAGAAAAAAAGATAAAGGAAACAAAAACAGAAGATTGGAAGAAAAAACCAAAAAACAAACAAAAAAGAACCTAAAGCTAAAAAACTCAAGTGTATATTAGTGCTCTAGAAAACATTATAAATGATATAAGTGCTGTATGAAGAGGCATGCTTAGAATAGGTCATTAAGGTGATGTGATTTGGAGGGAATTAAAGTAAATTATCCCTTTCTCATTCTATGAAGTAGAAGATGAGGTCACCTGCTAAGGATAAATGCTGAAATTCTTATCCACCAATAAAAAACTTACTTTGAATTACGTAGTTCCTTCCTTCTAGACACATCAAAGTCCTATATAAACTATTACTTATAGCAACCTATGCTAGCATTTTAATAAGACAATTTTATTGTAGTATTAGTTTATTTTCCAACTAACCAGTATTTTTTACCTCAAATAAAAACTTACTGTCTTTCTACAAGTATTCACTCACTACTAAAAAATAGATTAACTTTCTGTATCATTTTATAAGGCAGTTACTACAGAACATACAGAACTCAAGATCATAACATGATGCCTGGAGCTATAAGACTATAAGGAATATGTTTATTATACTAATTTCCCTGGAGAGGAATATTCTTTTAAAATATAACCCTGGTAAGTATTATTCTGTTCATTTTTTCCTCATATTACAGTTGTTTTAGTTTTCTTTAGGCAGAAAGATTTTTATCTAAATACAAGTGGCAGCTCATCCATCATATTTTAATATGCTCAATTCAGTAAAGAAAAGTTTTAGAAAATTACTTTGCCTGAATTTCACAGTTTTTATTGTTATAACTATTTTCTGATTGCTGCAACATTTTAAACAAAGTTCTTAGAAATACATGCATGTCACAGCATTCATTCATTGACCACTACCAATCCTTAATGTTGTGTGTGTGTGTGTGTGTTATGGGCCACACCTGGCAGTGATCAGGGATTATTCTGGCTCTGTATTTAGGTCTGGCAGGCAGGGGATCATATGGGATGCTGGGAATTGAACCCAGGTCAGTCACGTGCAAGGCAAATACCCTACCCACTGTAATATCAATCTGGCTCCAACCTTTACTATTAATTGATAGTTTTAACACCCTTAAACTGCTATATATGTATTTCCCTATTTTTCTTGCATATATTCTACCTCCTATAACCAGTAGAACATATATTCTGTGTGACCAGGAATTAAAGCCTGAATCCTAAGTTCTGAAACCATTGCTATGACAGAATCTCAGTAGATATTGATTAAATTTATTAAGATGCATAAGAAATATTTTCTTTTTTTAGTGGACCAGATCACTTCTCAAGTAGATACTATTTCCCTTCCTGATTTGTTTTCCTTTGTTCATGTTTATGATTGCCAGCTCTTCAAAGAAACTTTTTTAAAGAGATAAAATAGTTACACCCAAATGATTTGCCTAACTCCAAATAATAAACAGCAGGAAAGTTTCAATTGGAAAGGGTGCTAAGTGTTCATACATTTGTTAATTCATACATTTGTTAAGTTATATTTGAGATATAACATCTCAAAATAATTTTTACAGATAAGTGCTATTTCTATATTTTAATGATAGATACTGAAAATCTAAATGTTTAAGTTTCCCAAGGTTGAAAGTACAAAGCAAAAAATCTGAATTGCAACACAAAGTTATTTCAAATCAGCTATCTTTCAAATTGTAAAAGTTATTTAATGGTGTTTTTTAATTGAGAAAAATAAATAGAACAAGCTAGATAAATTTTATCTTTAAAAAGAAATGGGGATAAGTAGTTACAACATGAAAAGCAATTCTATTTCTAATTTGGCAAAGTACCTAGCTTTCTTAGAGATTGATTATCGTGGCTTTAATCTAAGAAGTATATGAATATTCAGAATTTTTGAGCAATTGAGAAATGATTTCTGGGTACAAAAATGTCTGAGTCAATCTTGTACTTTTTTTCAATACAATGAAGGTCACTTCTCATTGTTCAGGGTGAAAATTCAGATTTAATATCCCTTCTCAATATTTATTGACAGGGTTTCTTCTCCCAGACTTTGAGGAGGTGGAGAATATGAGTAAGTCACTACATTTTAAGTCTTTAACCACATTATTAGTGCTTTTTTCTTTTTTTGGTTTTTGGGTCACACCCGGCAGTGCTCAGGGGTTACTCCTGGCTCCATGCTCAGAAATTGCTCCTGGCAGGCACGGGGGACCATATGGGGCACCAGGATTCGAACCGATGACCTTTTGCATGAGAGGCAAACGCCTTACCTCCATGCTATCTCCCGGGCCCCTCTTTTTTTTAATTTAATTTTTGTTTTTATTTATAAATCATCAAGACATCTGACCTATATGTTTAAGATCCAGATGTTTTGTTCTAATTTACATTGCTAATTTGGGGAATTAATATATCGCCATTAATGGCAAATATAGTTTAAGTGAAAGTGAAAGAGGTTGTCAGCTGATGGAAAATAAAATGTAACTGGTAATCAACAATCAACATCTGTTTCTCATTTTTATATTGCTTCCTCGCTCAGTAAAAAGTAATCAAACTAATTTGTAAAGAAATGCTTAGAGAAGTAAAAAAAAAAACATTTAAGAATCTTTACCTTAACAATATCACAACTACAAAGAAGCAGGACATAACCAAGAATCCCCCCCCCCCCCGTCCTCCCAAAAAAACAGGAACAGGGAAATGATCTGAGAAGGCTCACACAATGGACCATGGGGATCAAATTAAGAATTTGGATTCTTAAAATAATTTGTCATATAATTCAACCAATCATATTCCTTCCTAGCATATCCTAACATGTTCATTATAAAATTCTTTAATTAGCTTGAACAATTCCAACCTGGTGAAGCCAAAGTAAAATGTTTTTTTTCTTTTGACAATAAAGGGACATACCTATACAGTTTTCAGAAACCTAGTTGTAAAAGGTTCTACTCCTATGTTTCAAGGTAATATTAGTTCTCTAACACATAGGACTATATAAGCACAATCGGATAATATGGTAATTGGATTGGCAATAGAAAGGTCTGAATAAAACAAGCCTTTTCATAAAAATGTATATTGAAATATATATTTCAGTTATATTTCTATCAATTCAATTTCTTCTTTTTGGGTAGGGGGGCGCATCCAGTGATGTTCAGTGGTTATTCCTGGTTCTGTGCTCAGAAATTGCTCCTGGAGTGATTTTTCTTTTTCTTTTTCTTTTTTTTTTTTCTGGGTTGGGTTTTCATATGGGATGCCCGGGAATCGAACCAAGGTCTGTCTTAGGTCAGTCACATGCAAGGCAAATGCCCTAATGCCGCACCACCTCTCTGGCCCCAGTCAATTTATTCTCTTCTAATGACTGATGACCACCACTCAAAATTCCTTTTCTATATGCGATATTGATATTTAAGTTTCTTTGTTTAAGCTCTGTGGTTACAAACATGTTCACAGTTGTGTTTCAGTCATAGAATGTACACTACCCTTCACCAGTGCAACTTTTCCACCACCAATGGTCCCTGTTTCCTAGTGTTTGATCATTTTTGATACTAAATTAAGTGTTACTTCCCAAAATATCCCATGCCACTAATTCCTTCCCTCTCCAACCTGCCATCATAATAGGCACCTTTTTAAGTTATTTTGAGCATTCTTAAACTCAATAGTATTTGTGTTTATATTGTTTCAGAATGTTCTAAATAACACAATTTTGCTTTGTCTTTAGTAAGTAATAATATATAAGCCATAAATAACAAGAGAAATAGCATCAAATTAGAAATAATTTTCATTCTAAATGCTGTCAAAACAAGTTACATTATATTGATAACAGAAGAGAATTTTTTCTTCTCTTAGGATCTAAAATACTTAGATACTGAGGTTTGAAACAGTTTATGTCTTCTTAGCAAGCTACCCAATAATGATTGACACTGGACTGCAATATGCAATGCAACTGATTGGAGCTTCTCTTTATACATTGTCTTTAATATATATGTGTGTCATTAAAATTATTCTTGGGAAGATTGACACAAAAGATATAATTCTTTCTGTCCTGGGAGTGTCAGGGGGCATTATCCCAAACATATGCACAAACAAAAAGCACACTCTACATGAGGCTGATGGACACACAGCAAGCTACTAGATAATTACTACAAATCTATTGTGAACGGCAGTCAAAAATTAAATTTTCTGAAAAATCACACATTTATTTTTAGAAGCTGACCACCCTATAGCTAATTTTAAATATATGTAGCATGGTTAATGTTAGGGGAAGGGATATTTAGGTCCATAAAAGAAAAGAATGATTCAACCCAAATTCCGTAAGATTTGCGATGTTAATTATCTCATTTTGTCTCTGTCTTTTGAAAGGGCCTATTGCTACTATGTAATCTATGGGTCTAGAGAGAGCCATAAAACCATGGAAAATAGAAAACAGATGAATTCAGGCTACTGATCATAAGGTAGGGTTTATAGATCTCTATCCTTTATTTTGAAGGAGCACACTTATTTTATAGAGTAAAATAAAACAATGAAGCTTAATTTTAAAGATTTTTGAAGGATAATACAAATATTATTATCGAATTTTTTGTTGTACAAATTTTTATGCTTAATGAAAACAAAGTTTATCACTAAAACTATTTTATTGAATGTTTTGTATTCAATGCTTTTATTTCTCTGATGGTTGAATTATGAGTCTAACATACATATTTTTATAGCAGGATTCAGAAAAAGTGATATTAAGTGAACAGTTTTATAAAACATTAACAAATGATTAAATAGACTTAATTTTCCCATATTTGACTATAAAGTTATTGATAGTCTTTCTAATACACATATTCCACTTTCCAATCTATCTTCCTCTGTGGCTGATGTGGGTAGGAAAGGAAGCAGGCATGTATTATTAGCTGTAGCCACCATGGAGTCAGAGAACAAATATCAAAATATGTCTAATGTAGAATACAAACCATCTGTGCAGAACCAAGTGCTTGTAAATGAGAACAAAAAAGCTAGGGACTGGATTGGTTTATGAAGGCTATGGCCAAAGTATGGAGAGAATGAAAAACTAAGACAAGGATCAATGAGTTAAGCAGGTGAGGATGAAAGGAACTTTGGTGTTATGCTGAAGTCATTTAAAACTGCATTGCTTCATGTACTTATTCTAATTTGTTGAGGAGTTTAGCATCAATTTTCATCAGTGAGATTGGTCTGTAGAGTAGTTTCTTCTCTTGGTAGTATCTCTATCAGTGTAATATGAGAATCAATGTAATGTCAGGTTTATGGAAGTTGTTAGAGAGAGTTCTTGTCTCTGGTATTTTGGGAGAGTTTATAGATCAATCGAGTCTGACTTTTTATTCTTGGGAAGAGTATTAATTACTGGTTCAATTTCCTTGCTTGTAACTTGTCCATTTAGACTGTCTACTTCCTCCTTAGTCAGTTTTGGGATATTTTATATTTCCAGAGATATGTCCTTTCTAAGTTCTCTAGTTTAACAGAATTAAGTTGTAAATTTATTCATAGTAAGTTCTCAACACATCTTGAATTTCTGAGGTTTTTGTTGTAATTTCACCCCTTTCATTTCTGGTCTACTTTATTTCAACACTTTCTCTTTTTGCCTCATGAGTCTTACCAATGGATTGTCTATCTTGTTTATTTATTTAAAAACCCAACTCCAGGCCTTATTGTTTCTTTGAATTGTTTTCATTGTATTATTTCTTCTTTGTATTATTGATTTCTGCACTGTTTTATGGGTGAGGGGCGTGGAGGGCTCACACCCAGTGACATTCAGGGGATATTCCTGGCTATGCGCTCAGAAATCGCTCCTGGCTTGAGGGACCATATGGGAATCAGGGAGATCAAACCGTCGTGCAAGGCAGATGCCCTACCGCTTGCACCATTGCACCATCCCCTAGGTTGTTAGTTTTATCTTTTTCTTCTCTCCTTATGTAGGCCTGTATCTCCCCCATATGTTTTTACCACTTACTGCTTTTGCAGTATCCCATGGTAACTTGTTTCTTCATTATCATTCATTTCAAGGAATATTTTTTATATCCTCCTTAAATTCCTCTTTGATTCAGCTTTCTTAAGCAGCATGATGTTTAATCTCTTGGTTCTAGAGTTTCTCCACGTCCTCTTTTTACAATCAATCTCTATCTCTGTGGCATGTTTTCTGATAGAAAACTTGGTATGAATCTTAAACTTGTAAATTCTTATGAATTAGAATTATGTCCTACAATGTGATCTATCCTGGAGATGTTCCTTGTTCCCTGGAGAAAAATGTGCATTTAGTTTTTGAGATCCAAAGGCCCTGTATAAATTGTATGACTTCCAGCTCTATTAATTTTTTATTTAGGGTTCTTATGTCCTTACTGATATTCTGCCTAGTAGATCTATCCAGGTATGAGACTGGGATGTTAAAACCTCCCACGACAATTATAATTTTGTCTATATATTTCTCTAGGTTTGCAAGTAAGTAAATGTCTTACACACTTTGCTGACCCAATATTTAGTGAGTATATTTTGACTAGGTAATACTTCTTGGTATTGTTTCCCTCATCAATAAATGCTATTAATCCTTGTTTCTAAGTACTTTCTTGAGACAGAATACAATTTGGTCTGATATAAACATGGCTGTACTATCTTTTTGTTGTTGTTGCTGTTTTCCAGTGGCTTAAATAATTGTTTTTCCTCCTTTTTTCTTTTACTTTGATCCTGTGTTTAACATGAAATTTTTAGATATTTTTCTTGCATGCAGTAAATGGATGTATTTTGTTTCCTGGTCCAACCCTTCACTCTCAGACTTTTGGTATTTAATGAAATGACAGAAAGGGCTATCATGCCATTAAACTATGTAGTGTTGTTGCTTCTGCTATTGGTTATTTGGTTTATATAAGTGAACTTTTAGTATTTCATTTAGTGTCTGTTTGGTTATTACAAATGTTTCCAGATCTTTTTTGTTTGAGAATGTTTTTATCCTTCCCTCCCACATAAATGAGAGGTTTTCTGGTTAGTGAATTCTAAATTGAAAGCTTATTTCATTCAATAATTTGAACATGTCATTCCACACTTTCCTTACCTGCACTGTTTCACATGGGAGAGCTGTTGTGATTATTATGTTATTTCATTTATATTTAAGGTTTTTCTTCTTCCTTATTGCTTTAAGAAGACTGTCATTTTTTTCCCCATTTTGATTACTATGTGTCTCAGTCATGTTTTGTTGGAGTCTATTTCGTTTGGTATTTACTTGTACTCTTGAAATTGCACTGCTACATCTTTCCAGAGAATGGGGAAATTCTCTGCTATTAGTTTTATCATACCATACCTTTTCCTTTTCCCTAATTGTTTTGTATTCCTATAATCCAGATTATTTTTCTTGTCTTTGTTATGTACATTACATCCTTTTCTCTTTTTTTCTTTTTCCTTTGTTTTTGGTTTTTGGGCCACACTCAGTGGTGCTCCAGGATTATTTCTGGTTCTGAGCTCAGAATATACTCTTGACAGGCTTTTGGGGACAAAAGGGATGCAAGGGATTGAACTCAAATGGGAAGTGTGCAAGACAAAGGCCCTATCTGCTGTGCTATTGCTCTTTCTTTAAAAATTATATATATTCATAAACTAAAAATGAAAAATTCTGGGCCCTTATCAGGATGGGTTGGTACAGAATTCCCTTTCTACCTGAAGCCATAGCAGCACACCACCACACCTGACACTCATTGGCATAAATGGCCAGCTCCACATCTTAGCTCTATCAAAGTGCCAACCCACCAAAATTGTTTCAGATCAATAGATCCTAGTCTGTGGGGCCACAAGTGGTCTCATGACATCTCAGACTTACATAGTAGTGTCAGCTCAATAGGATCACAGCAAATGTGGTAAGAAAGTAACATAGAAAACCACCAAGCTCAGTAAGCCTAAAAAGTAACACTAGCTCAACTAGCAAGAAAATCTTCAGAGAATGAGTATTGCTGGGTTAAATGCAAGTTTGAATTCTAATTTTTTAAGGAATATACATATTATTTTCCAAAAAGACTGGTTCTATGTTCTCATCAGCAGTGAATGAAAGCCTACTTTTCTCAGAATGTGCACCTCCAATGGTTAATCTTGTTCTTTTTTGATATGTGCCAGTCTACTTGGTATGAGATGATATTTCATTGTTATTCTTATTAGCATCTTCCTGATAATTAGTGATGATTAGTTATAAAGAGCAATGTAGAAACTATTTCATGTGCTATTTTGCTATTTGTATTTCTTCCTTGAGGAAGTTTCTTTTCATCTCTTCTTCCCATTTATTGATGGGATTGGACACTTTTTTCTTGTGAAGTTCTACCAGTGACTTATATATCTTTGATATTAACTTATTAGATGAAAGTTGAGTAATAATTTCTCCCAATCGCTGAACAGACTTTGCATCCTGGTTAATGTTGCTTTAAGGTGTAGAAGCTTCTTAATATAATGTAAACCCATTTGTCTTTTTTTCCACTTGCTTTGTCAGTAGTGTCTCATTCTTAAAGATGCCTTTAGTTTTATTGTCACTGAGAGCTCTGCTTATATTTTACTTTATGTACCATATGGTTTCAGTTCTAAAGCCCAGGTCTATAATACATTTTTAGTTGACTTTTGTGCATGGCAATAAAAACAGGTAAGAGTATAATTTTCCCAATTGTTGAAGAATATTTCCTTGCCCTTCTTTGTATTTCTTGCTCTTTTTCAAAGATCCATATAACTGAGGCACAGTCCCAAGATATTGAAGTCCGTTTCATTACACTGAGGGTCTGCTTTTCTGTTGATATCATGCTGTTTTAATTACTAGCACTTAGTAGTACAGTGTGAAGTTTGAAAAAGTTATGCCTCTCATCTTTTTTTCCCCAAAAGATTGCTTCAACTATCCTGTGTGGGTTGGTGTTTATTGTTCTATATGAATTTCAGGAGTATTTGGTCTATTTGAAAAATGTCATGGGTATCCTTATAGAGACTGCATATTGAATCTGTACAATGCTTTGGCAAGTGTTTCCATTTTACTAATGATAATCCTCCCAATCTATGAGCAGAGAATGTGTTCTCATTTTCTTGTATCCTTTTTTTAATATCTTGAAGTAGTTTTTATTTTTTCATTTTATTTGATTAGGTCTTTAACTCTTAAGTAAAACTTATTCTGAGGTACTTAATTTTCTGAGGCACAATTGTGAAAGTGATTTTTTAAAAATACCTCTTACTTCTATTTCAGTATTTTTAAGGAAAAAAGCCATGGACTTTTTTATTAATTTTGTACCCTAAGTTTTTTTTACTATAAGAATCTACTGCTTTTAGAAGTTTTTTTTTGTAGTCTTTAGGATTTTCTAATTATGTAATGTTATTCACAAATATTAAAAGCTAGACGTCTCCCTTTCCTAGCTGGAATTCCTTGATATATTTTTCTTGACTAATTGCTATGACAAGTATTTCCAGCACTATATTGAGAGTGGCCACACTAGTCTTGTACCTGATATTATAGAGACTTTAATTATTTGCCATTGATTATAAAGTTTGCCAGCGGGCTTGTGGTAAGTGGCTTTGATTTTATTGAGTAAGGGTCCTTCAACTCCCATTTTGTTGAAAAAGTTAAATGAGAAATAGGTGTTGGAACTTATAAAATGCTTTCTCTGGGGATTGCAACAATAGCACAGTTGGGTAGGGCATTTGCCTTGCACAAGAGACTCAGGTTTGGGGCCCGGGAGATAGCATGGAGGTAAGGCGTTTGCCTTTCATGCAAAAGGTCATCGGTTCGAATCCCGGTGCCCCATATGGTCCCCCCTGCCTGCCAGGAGCAATTTCTGAGCATGGAGCCAGGAGTAACCCCTGAGCACTGCCGGGTGTGACCCCCCCAAAAAATAAATTAATTAATTAAAAAAAAAGAGAGAGAGACTCAGGTTTGATTCTCAACATATAATAGGCCTGCCTGGGGGTATTTTTGAATACATAGTAAGGAGTAACTCCTGAGCACTGCTGGTTGTGGTCCCAAACCATAAATAGATGAATACATAAATATTGTCTATACATCTATTGATATGATCATATGATTTTTGATATTTTACATTAAATGTATTGATTTGCATATGTTTGACCATTCTTATATCCAAAAGAATCCTACTTGGTCATGGCCTATGACTTTTTTGATTATATTATAGATTTTATTTGTTAGGGGTTTTTTGTTTTGTTTTGTTTTGGTTTTGGGTTTTTCTTGGGGGGTGGACTTGGGTCACACCCGGCTTTGCTTAGGAGTTACTCCTGGCTCTATGCTCAGAAATCGCCCCAGGCAGGCACGGGGGACCATATAGGATGCCGGGATTCAAACCACCGTCCTTCTGCATGCAAGGCAAATGCCACACCTCCATGCTATATCTCCGGTCACCTATTTGTTAGTTTTATTGAGAACCTTTGCATCTGTGTTCATCAAGAATATTGATCTGTAATTCTCTTTATTTGTTGTGCCTTGTTTTGCTTTTGGCTTCAGAGTGATATTTGTCTCTTAGAAACTGTTGGGGAGAATTTTTGTTTCTTCAATTTTTCTGGAAGAACCTGAAAAAGATTTCCAGTATGTCCTCTTTAAATGTTTGTGAAGAATCCACTAGGGTTTTTGTTTCAGGGAAGACTTTTGATTACCATTTCAGTTGCCCCACAATGGTAGTAGGTTAGTTCAGGCATCCCAAATCATCATGATTCAAACTTGGAAAGTTATACGAGTCCAAGATTTATCCATTTCCCCTAGGTTCTCCTGTGTTAAGGTTTAAAGATTCTCAAAATAATCTCTGATAATTCTTTGGATTTCTGTGGTGGCTATTATAATATCTCCCCTTTCATTTCTTTTTTCTTAATTAAACTGTAGTTTTAAAGCTATTGGTAGTTGAGTTTTCGGTTCAAATCCCAGCTTCAGAGTTCCCATACTCTGTCATAGTCCCTCACCCCATCAAAGCAACCTCCCCTAGAAGCCACCTGTCACATAGAAGGCACATTAAAGTTTTGTGAGCTTAGCTCAAATCTCATGTTTTCAGTGCAGTGGAATCTCTTCCTTGGATATAGATATATGACTCTCACTGCTACACAATATAGCCAAAGTCCTGACCCCTGTTTGCTCAATAGTTTCCTTTCTCATTTAATTCCTGTCTTGTTTTGTTCTGTTTCTGTCCTTTTACTCCTTAGGCTCTGGGTCAAAGGTGATCTAGGCATCCCTCATTCCTGCATGATATTTTGTATTTGCCTTTATTCTTCTGGTTTACTCAATACCAGATCTTCCAGTTCCAATCAGGTTGTATCAAATTGTATTATTTCATCATTCCTTGTAGCTGCATAATATTCCATTATGTATATATCCCATATCCTCATAATTCATTCTTCTGTCATTGGACACCTAGATCTATTCCATATATTAGACATTATACTCATTGCAACAATAAATAATTGTTTGCATATGTCTTTTTGAATGAAATGTTAAGCCTTAGCTATAGATACCCAAAGTGAAATTGCGAGGCTATAATATTGAGCTAGAATTTAGCTCAATTCTAAATTTACTGAGGAATCTCCATACAATTTTTATAGGATTTGAAAAAGGGTTTGAGTGGTGGGAGTTTAAGAGATAGAAATCTGTGTTGGGACTTCCCAGAGCAAGGCAGCTGGGTAGAAGTTGTATAAAACACTGGGATTTGGGAGCAACTGTTATTGTGTGGCTATCAGTGTGTTTCTTTAAGTCTATTAGCAGTCGTCATTAGGTACCAATATTTTATGAGTATTATACTCATAATGCTTTCTAATATACCTAACCATTGTTTATTGAAAAATGACCCTCTCTTCTTTTATAACCACTCTGAGTTTGACGTGTATGTCATTAGATGTTGTGTGTGTTTTCATTTTCTTGCATTGTCTTTGATTTCTTGAAGCAGTGCTTTTTAGTTTTCTTTATATAGGTCTTTCAACTTTTTAGTTAAGTTGATTACAAGGAACTTTATTTTGTGAGGGTCAGTTGTGAATGGGATTGTTTTCATAATAGCTTTTTCTTCTTTTTCATTATATGTAGATTTAAAAGACATGGAATTTTGTGTATTAATTTTTTATGCTGCCACTTTACTATACAAATCTCTTGTTTCAATAAGCGTTATGTAAGTCCTTAGGATTTTCTAAATATAGTATTATATCATCTGCAAAGAATGAGAGCTTCATTTTCTATCTGATGCCATTGATATCTTTTTCTTTCATAATTGCTACTGCAAGTGCATCCATTACTACACTTTAAAGATATGCCAAGAATAGGCAAGCTGGTCTCCTGAAAGACCTTTGAGAAAAGGTTTTATTTTTTCCCATTGAGTATAATGTGTGTAATGGGTTTGTAATCAATGGTTTTGACTATATTGAGAAAAGTTCCTTTAATTCTCATGTTGTTGAGAGTTTTGATAATCAATGGTTGCAGGACCTTGTCAAATAGTTTCTCTGCATCTATTGATATTATCACATGATTTTTCTTTTATTAATATGAGGTTTTCCATTGATTGACTTGTATATATTAAACTACCATTGCATCTCTAGGCTGAATCCTATTTAGTCATGGTGTATGAGTTTCTTAATAAATTGTTGGGTTCTATTTGCTAGTATTTTGTCGAGGATCTTTGCTTCAGTATATAGGTCTTTTTTATGGTCTTTTTTGTGGTCTATATCTCTGCTTTTGTTATCAGGGTGATGTTAACTTCATAGAAACTGAAAGAGTTTACCACAGGTCAATGGCAAATATTATCCTTAATGGAGAAAAACTAAAAGTCTTTCCTCTAAATTCTGGTACAAGACAAGGCTGTCCGCTCTCACCACTCCTCTTCAACATAGTACTGGAAGTTCTTGCTATAGCGATCAGGCAAGTAAAGGATATCAAGGAAATCCAGATAGGAAAGGAAGAAGTTAAGCTCTCATTGTTTGCAGACGACATGATACTCTACCTAGAAAACCCTAAAGAGTCTACCAAAAAGCTTCTAGAAATAATAGGCTCATATAGCAAGGTGGCAGGATATAAAATTAACACACAGAAATCAATGGCCTTTTTATACACTAACAATGATAGGGAAGAGAAGGAAGATAAGAAGGCAATCCCATTCACAATAGCACCACACAAAATCAAATATCTTGGAGTTAACTTGACCAAAGACACGAAGGACCTATACAAAGAAAACTATGAAGCCCTGCTCCAAGAAATAAGGGAGGACACACAGAAATGGAAACATATACCCTGCTCATGGATTGGCAGGATTAACATTATTAAAATGGCAATACTACCCAAAGCATTATACATATTTAATGCCATCCCTATAAAGATACCCATGACATTCTTCAAAGAAGTGGATCAAACACTTATGAAGTTCATCTGGAACAATAAACACCCTAGACTAGCTAAAGCACTCCTAGGGAAAAGGAAAATGGGAGGCATTACTT